>JBCJKH010004794.1:29454-43526 GCA_039877255.1 Loriculus beryllinus | reverse complement strand
AGGTAGTTATTCTCACACTGCCCATTCATCTTGTTTTTTCCCCATCAGATGAAACTGGACACCTATGATTTCTCGGCCACAGATTGCGCAGTTTATATTTGAAGAGAGACATTTGTAACAAAGATGACAGATTCACGTAAGCATCCAGTGAACTCATATTGTCTTCTTCACTGTTTATATTCACTTATTGTGCTCTACTGTTCTCAAATAATTACATAAGTAGCCACAGCCATTTCAAACAGCCCTTCAACCAACATCAGCCTCGTGTATAAACACTGGTGCTTTATGCAGTCATTCTGTATGAAATTTGTCTGCAGGGCAGCAGTTTGCTGTACCCTATTCATTTTGTGAGATGATTCAGGCAGCAGTTAAGACATAAAGTGCTTTTGATTTCCTTGCAAACAGTCTGTCTGTCTTCCCTTGCTATCTGTAACCCAAGATCTAAGAAGGGGTTGCCCAGTATGGGCTGTGTCCCAAGTTCTGGTAATAAATCACTGGGGTGCAAGTAACAGGCACAAACAGATCCCAGGCGTCTGGACCCCTCATTCCATAACTGCAGGCACAAAGTTTTCGATCATTTCTTTCAAACAGGTCCAATTTCAGCTCAAACACCCACTGTTAATGGTCAGATGCTTCAAGGCTACATGAATATGGTTCTGCATTTAAACAGCAATAATTTGTGTCTCATTTTGGCTCATTAGCTTGAGCTCAGCCCTGCTCTAGCCATAAATGAAAGAAGACTGAGTCTGCCTGCGAAACGTTGGTGGTTTTCTGTCCTTTGAGGAGCAGTCCCATGCAGTAAAATAAAACAGACCTGAAAACCAGGCTGTTCCAGCAAGTGAGCATCCCAGGTCTCATAGAGACAAAGTTGCCCCTTGGGGAAAACTTCAGGCATTTTTAAAAGCAGGAATGTGTAAGATGAGTCACCATCAGACTCCCCAGCCAGCTTTTGGGAAGGGAGGGTGATGAAATGGTCCAGTAGAAAAAAGTGTGTCGTCCCAACAAGCCTGTTCACCTCACAAAGAAAAAATGCCAAGGAGGCAATGAATCCCATCACTATGAGTGATTAGGCACTGTGAGTACGGATTAGCAGAAGGCATAAGCATCATGTAATTCCAATTTAAGCCGGTTTAAAACATTATTATAAAAGAAACCTGAGCTAATATCTTTGGCATGGGGATAGATTCACATCTCTCCACCTTCATCCTCAAGTGGTGCAGCTGCCTCAAAGGGAAGAGGATATTGCACAGTACCAGCCCATATTCTTACTTGAAAGGAAAGCAAGAAAGAAAGAAAATCCTAGGAAAGCATGTTAATTTCTCCCCAGATATGAAGACATGGACATTTCTGCCTTTTTTCTCATTGGCAGGAGGGGTTGCGGTCTTTCTTCTTTGAAAGAGAGAAAGTCAAAAACCTCTGGGCTGAATACAGATCTTATTTTGGAAGATGTCTCTTTCCCAGTGACACATCCGTTTACTGCACACACACACAAACGCACACGCACACACAGCCACACGCACACATGTACACACAGACACACATTTTCTCCTTCATTAAAAAGCATTCTGGTAACAATCAAAGGCAGCTCATAAATGTCATATTTCGAAAAGCATAGTGCACGATTCCCACTTTAGGGCAGTTTTTATGGCAAACAGTATACCGATGTTTGTGTATCATTTCTAGGACTATAAAATTACTTTTTATGGCTCTTAGGCTAATGTCTGAAAAATAGAGTACATTCTCGTATGAAATTCTTTCACAGCATTTAAAGCGCAATATCCCTTGCCAATCCACCCTCCCTCTCCTCGTTTCTCTTTCTATGCAAAACCATGTGACAAAAAGCAAAGTGCTTTTAAGAAGCATACCTCTGGCACAGAGCCAACCTCTCTTTTTCTTCTTGTTTTTCGGGGGGTTTTGCCAGTTGAAGCTGACAGATATCTATAGCAAACAGTTAACATATATAAACATGTCAGATGTAAAACAAATATACTTTGAAAGAAAACAGAGAGCTGGAATGGCTCATGCAACAAGACAATGTTGGTGCAATTAGCGGGAGCAGGGTGTGGGGTCTTCAGGGTGGGTTTGGTAGGTCTGTCCAAGGTAGAAGTACCTTTCTTCTTCACACTGTCAAGTTACGTGGGGATGGCATGGAAAAAAGACAGGCCTCCAGTGTCACAGCTACCATCTGGTATAGATGAAAAGAAAGCATAAGCAGTTATTTGTGGTGACCAGTGAGGTGGTATGTATGAGAGACATATGCAGGCATTGGTTTCTGGAAGATAAAGATTGAGTAAGCTGGATCATTGCTGAATCGCGACCACTTAGAGGTTTGATCCCGCAAAGCTTCCATGGGATGGTGAGCCCTCCTCCTTCTGCTCCAGCCAGGCTTTCCTCCTCTGTTTATTATTGCATGGCACTTAATGTGATTATAAACGAATGAGACTGAATTAGAGTTAGGAAGGAACAAACAAGTAGCAGTGTAGTCTGGTGCTGTGTACTGTGAGCAGGCTCATAGCACCCCACCAGTGAAGAGTCACCCCAGCATGAGAGTCACCTGCAAGATCATGGGATGTTGGCCCTACAGGGATACACAAAGGGGCAAAAATGACCACAGGGTGATGCCATGAGAGAAAGGGAAGTGTGTCCTGTTTGGTTCTGCTCCTGTTCTCTTGCAGTCCCAGGGCCACATCTTTTCATTGCCCATTGCCTTCTGCTGGGCCGTAGGTGTCCACAGACACAGATTTATCATTTTTGGCATTATAGTTATTAGACTGTATGAGGAAAATAACCATTTTAGACTGCCTTTCAAATAAATATGTGAGACTGGCATCATTAGTTCAGGGTGAGCTTTGGCATCCAAAATGTCATGGGACAAATACTTGCTCTGTGTCCAGAATGTCCTCTTCTTGGTGGATCCTATAAAGTAATCTAGCACAGACCAGACACCAGTGTGGCTCCCAGCCATCAAACCCTAACAATAGGTTAAGAATAGACTAAACAGATAATTAAACAGATTAATTCAGCTCTCAGACTAGGAGTGCAATTAAATGGACTCAGATTCTTCAGGCTGGGAAAGGCACCGCTGAAGAGGGTATGATAGAGACCATGAGTAGGCTGGAAAATATGAATAGAAGATGACTGCTGTCTCTTCTAATAGAAGAGCTAGGGGACATCAGATGAAACTCATTAGTGGCAAGTTCAGAAAAAAATCCCCCCAAAACCCAAAAGAAGAGCAGTTCTCCCCAGTGTGTAGTTAAAAGGGGGAACTCTTTGCCATAGGGTTACCAGGCATATTCATGGAAGAAAAATCAATTAATGGCTATTGAAGACAAAGATGCCTCCTTTGGATAGGGCAGAGCTGATGTTGCTAGCGGCTGGTGGGCGCAGCGGGGGACATTACTGTGTGCTGGCCCTGCTCATACCACAGCATCCCTGTGGGAGACAGGCCAGGCCTGCCTTGGGATGCAGGATTGGAGGGGCTTAGGACCAGCATCTGCATCCCATCAATCACAGTCAAAAAGGCTATTAGCAGCATAGATGCTGTTTGTAGCTGGAAGGGAAGGCACCTTCACGTGCTCACAGTCCTGTAGAAAGTCCAGCCAGCAACACCTGAGCATCCCGGGAGCTGAATCTCCTCAAAACCAGTTAAAATTGGGGTAAGGAGGGGGTTTGTCCTTCTGATGCCTCCCAGGGACACAGACCAAACCTTTATTCTTTTGTGAGCAGAAGAAAAGAAGGATTAACAGCAGTGATGGGTGAAATTCAAACACTTTGCAGGTTTCAGTCAATTTGGGTTGAGTCTGAAACAGAGCTGGGTTGGAATTCAGGCAGCACACAGATTTCAGAAAATGCCTTCCATCAAAGTGATCTCCCATGTCTCAGCTCACTTTTATTTGATGCAGCAACAAATAAGGATGAAAACAAATGCTTATTACTACAAGAATACTTAAGACGTGATTCACCAGTAATGAAATATTTTGCAGAAAAATATTTTCAATTGTTTTCAATTTTTACAAAAAAGTGGTACTTTTTGAACAGCCTTTTTTTTATTGAATTAAATATTTTCTTGCTTTTCTCATTTCCTTCCTTCCTCTCTCCCTTCCTCCCTTTCTAATTGCTACCTTTTTTCTGCTCATTACTCCCTCAACCTCCTCTGTCTGCAGTTTAAAAAGAGACGAAAAAGATTTCTAAACCCTTACAGAAAACTGCTGTTTATTTAAATCTACTGGAAAAAAAATAGAAGAAAGAAATTTAAAGTGTGAAACTGCATGGAAAACAAAGCTTTGTTTTTAATCCCTTTTTACCTGAAATACTGGGGGGAAAATCATATGCAGAAAAGTGGGATTCCTCTACTTTTGCCTTTTTCACTGCAGGCCCATGACATACAATAGGTCTCATAAAGGGGCAACTGAGACATCATCTGCTAAAGGATATTAGAGGTGTCATGGTCCTCGGTTAGATCTGCTTTTACAGACTCACAGGAAGTCTGCAGCAGAAAAGGGATTAAGAACAAGCCTTAAATGAGTGACCTCTTCCACCCCCAGATCAACCTCTTTCATTTCTTTCTCTTTCCCAACAGAAAACATGCACTGCTGATGAGGACAGCAAAAGGGAAGGCAACCCCAGGAACTGCTGAGCTGTTCTGGGGACATGAAGCAGGCACTGACACCCAAAGCAGAAGCAGCATTGTAATTTTAATGTTAATATTAATATATAAATAAGAAGAAAACTGATTTTCACCAGCTCCAGACCCACAATGGGACCCACTATTACTCACAGCAGCTCAGACAGTCCCCATGGCAGCGGTGTCTTCATCTCTGGGTCCTTTTCTGGTCCAAGGCTGCCCAGCAACCTCCCACCCTGGGACCAGATCCTGAGCCAGCACATGTCAAGGTGATGTCGATTGACACTGGCTGAAGATTAGTCCCTTGGGATTAACTGCTAACTTTATAGCTCTGGTTTCAGGGTGGGATTTTCCAAAGCTCCTGTTTGGTACATATATGTAACAGAACAGGAGAAATTGCATAGATGGCTTTATCCCCCTCCATGATGTAACATAAACAAGTTCAGTCATGTATTTTAATTAATGAGAAAATCACCCGCCAAATAAGAAAAATATCTAAAGAAACTCTCAGTCAGCTCAGCAGAGCAGTCCATGCTGGCAATGTGCTGTAAGAGCTGCTTGCACTGAGCTCCTTGAGAAGAGGCTTCAGCCCCAAGGCAAACATCTGTGGAAGTTTTAGGAGAGCTTCAACCAAGAGAAAAGCCAGCAGCAGACACCTGTAGGCTTCTCTTGGGCCAAGGACAAGAGATCCCAGTATCTATTACATGAGAAAGTATTGTTAGACTTCATGCGCTTCATGGCTTAGCTGGAAAATGATTGATGTTCCTGCCTTTTCCAGGTTCATTTTCTTGTGAAATCTCCTCAAATTAAAAAATAAGAGGATGATCAATTTATAGATAGATGAACTCAGCACCATTTTCAGTAACCTGCCTGGGTCTCAATGCCTCAATTCTTAGCAATGTTGGACTGGTAATAGCAGTATTCAGCTGGCTATTTAGCACCTGCAAGAAACCAGGAAACTATTCACAACTGCATCTCAATTGCACACAAATTTCTCTGTCTTAATAGTAGCAAGTAAAAACTGTGGGAGATAGCATACAGCTTCTGAGTTGTGGCAGCCACAGTCCTATTCCTAAACATGTGCTTACATGGGGTTTTTTTGGTTTTCAGGAAAATGCTGATTTTGCTTCAGTTGTAAACTGAAAATCCACTGCCTTTTAGGACTGAGCTCTGAGTCTCTGCGATCAGAATGTCACTTGGGGCCATCAACATATAAACTTGTCCCCAAGCTCATGAGCAACACCGGCTTAACATGCTGTAAGAGACTGGGATGGTCCAAAGGGCAAGAAGATGAATGCAAGGGAGATAAGAGAGACGTGCAGTCAGGGTGGGACCTCTGGGGCCACCAAGCATGGTCACTTGGACTTCTGGGGAGCCACCATTACCAAGAAACCCTTGAGAAACCAAGCTGACCTCTCACTGGCGCCAGCCATCGTGTTTGGGCCAAACAATAAAGTGGACAAGGACACAAGAGTAGATCATGCTGTGCTCCTGTTTACTTTACAAGCAAAGATGTGACCAATTTGTCTCACCACAGCCATGAGCTCTGGTTCAGCTGAACTGGAGCCTGCGACAGCTGGAGGAGAGGAAATGAGCTTGCGCGGGTATTCGGCTTCTGGTGTCTCCTTTCAGTTGAAATTAATGTCAATGGTTGTTGATGCTGCAGGTCATTTCCTGTCTCTCCCATTAAATCTGGAACTTCAGTGCATTTCCCAATGGTAAAGGGAGGTCTGGCCAGCTTTCCAGCCAGATTTCAGGCTTAGTAGTGTTCTTATGAGCAGGGTAATTGCAAAGCAGGCTGTAACCCACAGCAAGTGAAAGTTCAGAAAACAGATTTACAGAGGTAGGAAAACATGTGGCTGCTTGTGTGGGGTGTTTCCTACGTAGGAAGTAGCAAATGTCATCTACAGATAGGCAAACAAGTATACAAAAAAAACTCTGTTAACCGGAAATCTTCATGTCAGTGATCATTATAGCAGATTGCTGCAAAAACCAAAGAGTTGTGCCGATGCTATCACCTTAAGGCTGAGTTTATACTTTGGATTATCTTTCAAAGTTATCAGACACCCATGGACACAGACACCATTACCTGCAAGGTGAGCCATGCCTCCAATTCACGTCTGCTAACTCTGGCCTTGATGCATGCATGTTGTCTCAGTGCAAGGAGCACACCGATGGGTGACTCTGGAAGACTTCATAGGGAGCTTGGCTTCATTTTGCAGTCCAGCACCCATTTTCCAGGAATGCCTCCTCAGTCAAAACACATGGTCAGCTGAACCAAGACAATGGGAAAACTGGCCATGTCCGGAAAACTGGCCATGTCCAGAAAACTGGGCATCTCTAGTCCATTGAATCAGCAGCCACCCCCCTAGAATCTCCAAATGCTTCACACATGTAATAAAACCAGGATCTCCATAAGACAGCAATAATGCTGGTGCTGGGATATCTCTGCAGTAGTACCCTGTGTTGCATGGAAGTTTTCTGCTCGTATGCAGCACAAAGGTGTAGGTTTGGAGTAAAAAAACCAAAGTCTGCATCACTGCCATAAACGTGGAGCAGGCACTTTGTGAGGCACTGAGCAGCCACAGGGCTCTTCAATGGCTACAGACTTACCCAGTTAAGCTGTATCTTCACTAAGCTAGGCTTTCATGCTTCTCCCCACCTTTGCTCCATGCAAATTCTTGACACATTCTCTTCCCACCCCTCCTCTACCCCTTTTCAATCTCCTTTCCCCTGTTTTCATTGCTTTTCATAACATTTCCTCTATGTTGGAGGAAAGTGTCTGTGAGTGTGTTCAGAAATCCAGCCTGAGGCACTTTACTGAAGCAGAATCAGTCCTGTGGCTCATGAATTTACCGGGAAGAAGCTTTGCTATGGGTCAGGTTATGGTTTCTGCTCTCATTTCTCCCAGGGAGCAATTTCTCCCAGATTTCTGCAGAGGACACCTCCAGAAAGTATCCGGATAAATTGGTTCCCAAATTTGGGTGGGGTGAAAACTACTGCCCTGCAGATGTCAAAGGGAGTTAAGTTTGCCTGGGACCGGGAGGCACTTGTGAAAGCACAATCCTTTCTGCTGATTCCTTTGTTTGCTATGCCATGGCCATACAATGAAGGCTGGGATCTCTCTGTGCCAGGCACCACATAAAAAAACAGAGGGAGAAAGTTTTCTCACCCTGGAGTTTGCAGTCTAAACAGACAAGTACTGCAGAAGAGTGAGCAGAGTTTGGCTTGCAAATATTATGTTAGCTCCCTAATTTCTTCATGGTTGGTTGGGTGGCAGATGTATTGCTTTCTTTGAATGGTTTAGGAGGGGTATCCGTGCACGCCTGGGAGTGGAACAGGATCTTGTCTTTATGGCAAATTTGGCATGAGGAGATGTTCCCAATTAAATCTGTGCATAATCAGATGAGCACTTGCAACCCTAGCAGAAGGATTTCAAACTGAATTGGTTTAATTTGCTATATACAAAGGATCGTGTTCATTGGAAAATGCTTTTATTCCAGAATTAGGGCATCTCTACATGGAGTTTTTCAGGGAGAGCTATTCTTTCTTAAATCCGCCCCTTCCCTTAATCTAAATTAACTTCCCTGGATAGAAAAGTGTGTGTGTATATGTAACACAGAAGGGGCCGGGGGGAAAAGCAGGAAGGGATTAGCTGAAAGGAAAAACAAAGGAAGGGGCAAAGATACTGAGGGGAGGGAGATAAATCCGCTAGTGAGAGGGAAAGAAAACGAAAAGCAGCTGGAGGGAAGAGCCCACTGGGCCAGGACCTGAGCAGGGGGATCCATGCCCCAGAGCAACCACAGTACCAGGCAGCCTGGCTGCTGCAGCTGCCCTTGGGCAGGCAGCCCTGGGCAAAGGGCTTTTGAGGGCCCCATCAGGCTTTTCTCCATGAAACCCTCAGCTTCTGGAGGCACCGTTTGCTGGGGAGCTCAGCTTTGGAGTTATTTTTGTTTAGGAAGAGGAAGTGTCTCAATTGAAGGAGAACATTTTTTTTCTGCGTAAGCTGCAAACAACCCCAGCATATTTGATGCACCGTTGCAAATGTTTGCTTATTGTACTTCTGGAGTCAAAGGCAATGAAGCCAAAAACTCCTTGAAGTTTAAGTTACTAAAACAAATTAAAAAAGGAGAACCAGTTTCTTCCTTTTTAACCCATGTTCATCAATACTACTAAATGGGATAAGGGAGAGGAAATTCTCCCAGTTCTGGGCTGCAACAACCTGGTGGTGCCACATGCAACCTGTAGCCCATGAGTAAGAGCCGTTCTCTCCCTGATAACACTCTGCCATGGGACATTCAGCTCTGCTCTCATTTTGCAGTGCTGCTGTTGGCCCTGAAGCCTTTCCAGGTCTTGTGGTAAATCTGACATCCCAGTGCAGAGAACAGGCTACTGTCTTCAATTCAGCCATCCCTCCTCCCTATACAGTTTATAGCTCCTGCAGCCAAGGGAAGTGAAGATAGCATCCTACACTTGAGGGTTTAAATCTTTGCTCTGCCACAGACTTTCCAGGTAACCTTGGGCTAGTCCCTTAGCCTCAGAAAACCCAGACCCCATGTTTACCTGCTGGTGTTAATGCTTACTTACCTCTTAAGGCTGTCTCAAGGAGGTCAGCACTAACAGCCAAGTCCCATGGCAATAGGAGTTGTTCATATTCCTCATGTGGGTCCAGACTGTGATGGCAGTGGTGATATTACATTTCCTGAGGTGTGCTCTTTAAAGAAGAAACAGGAAGATGAAGTACTTGCCCTAGACTGTGTCACCTGCACACCCAAGGCTAGACAAACTAAATGAACAATACTGCTTGCCAGATTGTATTTCCTGTGAACAGGAATCGTGTTTGGTGTGATGCAAAGCACAGCCAAAGTTCAGCTGAAAAAAAAGAGAGGGAAAGGAATAATAACATTTTATGCATGAATTCATAGAGAACTACAATGAGGCACAAAGTTGTTGAGTGGTTTACACAGAAACAGTGTTGAACACTGAAATATTGAACCCTGGAGTCCAACTCTGACAATCCCATCCTGCTTCCAGTGCTAGCACACACTGTTTTCTCATATTTGCCTGCCATTGCTATATGAAAGGACTTTTAGCCAAAGAGCACAATTTAATCTTATTTTGGGAATGCGAAAGTTTTGCAAAGGAAAGGAACCAAAAATTTTAAACTTGGATGAAAACAATCACCAAGAGAGTTCAAAAAGGAGAGCAAAGAAAATATCTTTCTGCTCATGCATCCAGATCACCTGTAGTCAGCAGTGAGCATGCTAAAAACAGATTAGATAACACACACAGCTTCACTTACCCTTCCTTGCTTCCTTCCCTCCTTCCTTCTTTCCTTTGTTCCTTCCCTCCTTCCTTCTTTCCTTTCTTCCTTCCTTCCTTCCATCCATATTAGTGTACATAGGAATTTTGTGTTCATTCTTTACATCAGGAACCAAGGGTTATTAAGATGATGAAAACACTTGAGGGCTAATTTAAATACTAAAGGTCCTGGGAACATGAAGGGTACCAGTTTCCTCCAAGAGCATAGCAGCACCTACTGCTTCCCTCAATGCCTACAGGGTAGGGCGGTCTGGTAGCGTGAGGGAAAGCTACTTTCAAATTCCCTCATCCTCAGAGGATTCATCCATTTGCTCTTGCTTGTCAAGATATCATGATATGTTTTCAACATATTTAGATGTTTCCTTCACTAAAGTTTTGGGCAGGGAAAAAACTTTAGCCATATCTCTCAAAGTAATGTCATTGCCTTCAAAAAACAGGTTTGCTGGGATGCAAAATAAGGAGTAAGTGTGCCTTCCAGACCCAGGTGTGAGGATTCCTGGGTTCCACCTTCCCACTACGTGCTGTGGCTCCTGAATCCCTTAATTTGTATCTGGTCTAGGCTATTTTTTGTGCCTTAAAGGCAAGTCTGAGCTCATCAGTGGAATTTTCAGCATTTGTCTTATTGATCTTATTATTATTGGTCTTAATAAAAGGAGAATCTAAAAGGCAGCAACTGAGTCAGGCTGCATGTCATACACTAACAGCTGTCATACATGTAATATATATATAGGATCTGCATTTCTTTAAGGGCAAATTACATGTGGAAAATCTCAAAGGTTATTGTGATTCCCCCATATGTTTTGACTGGAAGAGGGGGTGACCCTTCAGACCTGCTCTAGGAATGCAGAAGACCTAGCTCATCCTGCTGGTGCTGCATACCCACTGTCAGCACTTGCTCCCAGGACCACAGGAGACATTACATACCATGGAGCTCACCCTGTGTGTAAAGTAGGTTTGTATTCTCCTATGAAGCTCTTCATGATCTTGTGCTGTCAGGTAGCACATGGTCTACTGGGGGTCCTAATACTCACTATATTATGTGGAAACACTCAGACTACGCTCTTTGAACTTGATCTTGCACTTGGTAAACCTGGGTTTGCTCCAGCTCTCTTGCAGACTTCCTGTGTGGCATTTGGAAATGTGCTCATTCATCCTGCACCTCGGTTCTCCTGCTAGAAAAATGGGAACCGTATTCTTAACTCTCAAGGGACTGTGAGGTTGAATTGTTACGGACTGGGAAATGCTAACTCTGAGGTCTGGTGAGGAATAGAGACGTTATTTCAGTCTCTCTGTTATTAAAGAATGCTGTATGCAAGTCAGATGCTTTTATCGGCGTAATACAAAAGCAGATGTGTGAGATGTGCGGATACATTTTTTAACATTGCCTTTTACTATGCCTGCATTTTTCTTTGTGTAAAATTATGACCTTTTAAATATCAAATAGACTATATGTTATTACAGAACAGTTGCTCGGTTTCTTCTGAGAAACAAATATGTTTTCCATTATATTCACCAGGTGCATTCTATAAAGGGGGCGTTTATGGTAGAATCGTATATATTTCAATAAAAGCTTAGTAGTTTTATGTTAGAGAGAGGTAGCCCTGAAACTAAAACCATACATTTCAGCTTCACTGAAATACCTTTTCTCTGTCTGAAATAAGGTAAACCCTCAAATGGGAACAAAACATATTGGGTATTATATAGGTTTTAGAGAGTCACTTAAGAGTTAGGGGTGGAAAAAAAAATCATCATTTAGATGGGATTAGGGAAAGTTAAAAAACATAATAAAACCCCATAAAAATAAGCAGAGAGTTATATACTATTGCAAAACCTAAAAATTTATATCCATGACCTCCACTTTTACAATTTGGAATCTTCCTTGGGAAAACGGTTAATTAAAGCTAAGCCATTGAAATGGTAATTTACAGCCCTGTTTAGAGCAGAAGCCTGGAACAGTAAATTCTGAAGCAAGGCCGTGCATCACAGAGTTACAGCACAAAACTACTGTATAGACACTGCTGGAAAAGCTCAGCCTCTGCTATCTTGTGTCTATTAATCCAGCATCTCTGTGTATACAATTCAAACCATTTTACAAATATTTGTCATTTGAAGGAGGAGGCATTGCCAAGACCTATCTTGGTTCTGCAACCATAAATAAAGCGTCCCAACACAGAGCTCTGAATTTAAAACAAACTGCTTGAAGAAGCTGCGTACAAACTATCTTCTATAAAGTATGAACAAGCCTTCAATCTTAATCTTTGATACTGAAAAATCTAAAGAAGAACTAAAGATTTTGGTTCCAATTTATTTTCTGTGACTCCTGTAAGCGTTTCTACCATCACAGATTTATCCAGTCATCTTGTTTCATCCCTTCTTTAAACCTGCCTCACTCTCAGTATCTCGGAGATTTCCAGGTGAATGCTAAAATAGGTAGTTAACCTCTGTCAGGGGGTGTTTTGTTCTCATGTCCTCTCCCATCAAGAGAAACAAGTGAAACTGTCTCAAAAAGGCATATCCATTACTTATTGAGAACATCCTCAGCAGGTAAGAGCCAAAACATTCCTTTTCAGGGGGGATACAAACTCCTACAAATCTGTGCAAAACACCCACCTGTAAAAGGAGTTGAAGTTTTTCCTATATATAAATTATCTCAAGAGCATTTGCTGTGTGTTTCTTGCATTTTCACCTGCAGCTCCTGGAAGGGGCTGCTGTCAGACATAAGATAACTCCACAGATGATCAGGTGTTCAGCTGTCATGATAGAAGTCTTTGAGTTCACTATTACACTGGACTGGCACTTCAGGCTGATCTAAATGGCAAGCACAGAGCATTAGTCTAGAAATAAATCAAGATACTGTCTTTGACTCATGCCAGGCATGAGATGAGGTGACCACAGCATTTGATGCTGTACAAAGTTAGCTCCCTTTAGAGAATAAAAACCTGTTTCCCTGCTCCTTATAAAGCAGAGCCAACCCTGGCACATCTGCAGTGTCTGTAAGGAGCAGATACTGGAATAAATTGTTCCCTCGGTCACACTGAGTACTTTTGGGGTTTTTATTCTAGAAAGTGTTGAGATCCCCTCCAAACAGGAGCCCAGAAGCAAGCCAGAATGCACTTGGTGACGGTCAGAAGCCTAAGATCTGGAAGTGAACAAAACAAAGGGCATAAATGTTTAGGGTTTTTTGGGATGAGTGGAACTACATATTGCCTTCTGATGCTGTCTGTGCTCATTTTCTCTGCTGATTTTGATCTCTGCTGAACTGAGGATTGGCTTTCAGGATAGTTTGCTATTCCACATCTGCAGAAATATTGCACAATATTAGCTTTCAGCAGCCTTGGGCCAGTGTGCCCCTTGTGTGCCTGGCGCATTCTGCTGGCCTTGAACCATGACTGCAAATAATGAATCTGTGTTGACTCAGTGTTTATTTCTGATAAATCTCAGCCCCTCCTCCCCTTTTCTTTATGCCAAATAGCTAAATGTTTTCTCAATGTCTTTAGCCAAGTCACATCCAAAGAAAAGGTCTCTGCTGCTAAACTTGTCCCAATACTTCGTGTATAAGAGCAGTCAGAAGTTCACTGCAATAAGTATCACGGCAATAGTTAGGAAAATGGGTCTGTCAGGTACATTTCAGTGCTGGGCACATACATAGGTGTCTTGTCATTGCTGTTTTCTTGATTTCCTCAACTTTCACTTCAAATCCAAGAAAGTGTCACCATCCAGTTCCTACTGAATTCACCTTCTGTATAGTTGAAGTGTTGAAAAGGGGCAATTTAGCATAGAAATGTACAGTGATGTATGATGATGAAGGTCTTTGAAAGGGAGAAGCTGGGAGTCCTTGTGCTCCCTTGAGGCAGATGGGGTGGACTGAGCAGCAGCAGGGCTCCAGGTGGGAGGCCAGGGAAAAACACACCACTGTAAGCTGTGCCTGTCTGACTACTGGCAACCACTGAGATACAGGAGCAGGGAATTTCACATCTTTTCCCTTGGGATGCTGTGTGCTGGGGATGCTGCGTGCTGGGGATGCTGCAAACCCATGATTACTCAATCTGCTGAGGCTGCTTTCAAACTGTGCCTTGAATAAGAAACAAGAAAGGTCTGACCAGAACTGATTCAAATTTCTCCTCTA
>JBCJKH010004794.1:4260-29354 GCA_039877255.1 Loriculus beryllinus | reverse complement strand
CCTCACGGAAAGTCCAGAGGTTTACCACCCACATTTTGCCCATGCTTCCCAGCACATGCTACCCAGGCCAGCATTTTCATCCAAGATCACTCTGAATTAGGAAGAGAAAGGATTAATTCTGATTCTCCACATTCCTAGACAGCCTTTAGTAGTTGAGCCTCCCTCTGCCAGGCTGTCCCAAGCCCTTCCAGTTACGAACTGACATCTCTGCAAAATGTTTCATCTCTGACCAAGCCTCCTTTCTGGGAGCAGAGGAGAGGGATCATTGCAGCCAGCTCTGGCTGCAGCTTCTGACTCACCACAGGACAGATGCTGATACCCTTTCCTATCAAGCCTGCGCTGTTTTAGACTCACCCCACTGCCTGAAATACAGCTCCCAAAGTTTCCTGGGTTTCTTTCCTTCCTTCCCCCTCCACAAAAAGTCTGGTTCCTCCCTTGAGATACAGGAGAAGACTCTAAGTCCAGCACAGATCCGTGTGGCTATGATTTATATCAAGAGCTGCAGATGCGCTTTTTAAAATAGACTTAAAAATTACTCCCCCTAATAGTGATTAAATATTGATTACCTAAGTAATAGCTCTGTCTGCAATAGGAAATAGATGTGTAGCAACCCCCACACATCAGTCAGTCACACTGTCTGAGGAAACAGGGTACCAGATGAAATACAGGGTGTTAGCAAATTCTTTTCTAAAACCATTGTCATCTTCTACATAGATGCATATATATATAAACAGATATATATATAAATATAAATTATAAATACATATATATACACTTATATATACACATACATGCATATACATATACACCCATCCTTTGACTTCCCCTGGGAAGCTAGCTAGCCCCTCACATTCAATTTAACTTTCTGTGGATTACTTAGCATGTTTAATAATGATGTTACTGCATCTTCTCTCATAGCTTGCTGTACCCTGTGTCCTTACTGATGAAAGCAGTTGAGCCTCTGGCATGCAATAGTGGGGCTTGCCTTGCAGCATGCTGGTTGCATGATGTGACTGTATCCCCTGCCAGTGTGTCATGCAGTGTGACAATGTCATTGGTGTCAGGTCACTAGAAGGGGAGGGATGGAAAGGACATGGAGTAAGATAGTTCTGGGGTGCAGCAGTGAGCCCTGTGGTTGTGACTCCTGTGTGGCACTAAAGAGCTGGAAAGGCACACCAGGCCTTTGGGGATGAAGATGAATGCTCTTTCCTACCCTCTTTCCCTCCCTTTCAGTTTAGAGGTTTGGGGGTCTCCGGTGCTCTGGTTATTCTGTAGACCAGCTGCTGGCTACCACACTGAGACTGAACCCCAAGGCTAAAGCTCTATAGTCACTCACAGTCTGGATGAAAATGGGCAGAAAGGGGTCTTTGCATCACATGTTTGGCACTGAGCTGCATGGGTCATGGCCTCAGCTCCTGTCAGCTGTATGGCAGTCAGAGCTTTTCAGCTGAGACCTCATCATTTCAGGTCCTTGCAGCATTGCCAATGTGAGTGGCTGTCAGTCAGTCTTCTTTGCCAACCAGGATTGCAGGTCTTTGGTTATCTGCTTGATTTGTTGGGAAAACATAGCAATTTTCCCTGACCTTCCCCTTTTGAGATAGCATCAAAACAAGGTTAGATGTTAGATAAAGTCCAGGGACGTGTCCTCCAGTCTGGTTTGAAGCAGCGTGTCCCTGCCTGCAGAGTGCACAGCATCTTTGGAGCATGTGAACATTACATAGAAACCAGGAAAACGTCTGTAATGGTAGCACCTGAGAACACAAGAGGCTTTTTCTCCCCTGTAGGACATCTCCTTTGAATATTGCTGCAGGCAGCTGAACACGTGTCTGCTGGGAAAACAATTTCACGAGGGAACTTCATGGGTTGATAATACCATCCGAGTTTTGACCTTGCCAGTGCTATGCATTTATATCCCTAGTTCCAGCTTGCCTACTGAGTTTTACCCCATACCCCGCACGAATTCTATTGGCTTTATGACTGATAACAGAGTGTAACATTGGTGTGAATTGCTCAGGCCAGATTTTTCTCTTGCTGATGCTTTCTTTGAAGTTTTCCTCATTTAGATGGAGGGGTCCAGAATAGAATTGACACTCTTATACCTGCAGAGATTCTCTTTTGGGTTTCCAAGGCTCAACATCAGTTTCTGAGGCCAGGGAGTTTTTTGTAAGGGACACCCACTGCTGATTCTCTACAATGTTTCTCATGACCATTTTCTTACCAAAGAGCTGTGGATCTCAGTTTCCAGAAGCTCATTAACAATGAACTCCTCTGCTTCATTCCCACAGAGATTTTATGCTGTCCTGAAGGTAAATAAGCTGTAACATGAAAATCATTTTAAGTAAGACAAAGACAGGAGAAGGTTTCTAAAGATGAAACATCTACTTGGTTCCCGGCCCCTTTTCATCCTCTATAGGAATGAAGTATTTAGCTGGCACAAACCCATGGGCAAGCAGCAATGTGAGCATCCTGTCAGGATATGCTAAATTACACTCAAATCATGTAAGCCAGGCCAGTGGGCTGAAAATCAGTCATTGTGCTGTCAAATGTTTTGGCCTGAGCAGGGGTAGTAACATGGTTCTTTTTAATACTTGTCTAAAACAGCCTATTTGGCAACAAGAAGCTCAAATGCAGTCACTATGAATTTGAGTGAGACCCAAGATAAAGCAGTTTGTCGAGGCCATATAGCAAATACACGTGGTTGCATCAGGAATACTTTTCTTTAGCATTGCTGTAGACTTCTTGCTGAGAGAAAGACACAGAGACAAGACAAGTAATATACTGAAGTAATGAAACTAGCTGGGGATTAAAAATATCTTTCTGCTTACAATGCCTGTCACTGCATCTACAAAACTCTTAGAGTGGACGGAGCTCTTAAAACATCACATTGGCTTTTGTTTGGTTGAATGTTTGAGACAAAAGGATTTGAGACTACAAAGGTAGAATAGGATTGCAGCAATGTCTACTGTCAAGGACATTTTTTACTACCAAAAGCCATTATTCACAAAGCAAGGTTCCAAAACCAAGATGAGAGCACATTTCTACCCTGTAGCTGTCCTACAGACACCACGTGTAGAACTTTGACTGTGGCCATGAAAGGGCAAAGTGCTACAGAGACTGCAAAATGATGCAAAACTCCATGTATGCACCCATTTGTCCATAATGGGTATGTTTGCAAAAGCCAGGCACAAGAGTGTGAGCTCAAGATGAAGTAACAGCCTTTCAGCTCAGTATGTCTGCACATATGTTGACTCGCTGTGACTCTAGCAGTTTAATGTTTCACCATTTATACTAGTGTGCGTTTATGTCTAGGAAATGAGGGGGTTTTTCACACCCTTTAAAGCCATTGCAGGCCTCTTAGAAGAGCTCTGAACATGTAAAACAAACACTCTTGGAGCATCCAGACCATGTGCTGAGGACAGTGGTCTTTAATGGTCTGTAGAAAAATGTCAGTGCTTCAAATAGACACATGGCAGTACTGGCCCAAGATATGCTCCTCTTGCTACCTAATCCTCTAAAGTGTGTGATGGACACCTGCAATTGAACTCTAGCAGAAGAAAGGAACTTCTCTCTGGTCAGATGTCTGAAAAATGATGTTTCATTAACATGTTAGCTCTCTCCTAGCTCATTAAAAGCATGTATTCATCTTCATTTTATTAAACCTGTCCGTGACATCACATTTGGGTTATGAATCTGTCGTCTGATCTGCCCATTTCCTTGCTTTTAATATTTCAAAACCATCATTAAAAATGAATATAGGCAGAAATTTCAATCTTGGATAATTATCACAGCTGGCATATCGTGTGCCAGGTGAAACATTAATAAAAGAGAAATTCCTTGAGCCATCCTAAAAGCCATATTTACAGGGGAAAGTTCTATTTTCAGCACGATCCAAATATCAATTTTGTCAGCTGTTCAAAGTATTAGCTGTTATCTTTAACTTTCAATGTTATTTAAACATATTTTCATTAAAACAGACAATTCCGTGGGAAGCATGGATCATTGTGAAAAGGTACTCAGTAGAAAACTAGATGCTCTGTTGAGGGAAATAGATTCATTGCAATGCTTTTTAACATTTTATTTTATCCTTGTAGCCGTTAACAGCTGCTGTTGGAACTGATGGAAAATTAAACTAAAAATAACATAATTGTATTGTGCATCTTTTTAATTGTGATTTAAACTGAGAGCATTGACTGAAGAGAAAGCTCAGCATCAAAAAAGAAACTGAGCTTGCTTGATATTTGAAAGTGCTTTTAAGTAACATTGAACACAAGCAAACATAAAACATAAGGAGTGAACAGAAGTTTGTCTTTTTAGAAGTATGGAAATTAATCAGGAGAGGCAAATTGAAATTGTGACCAATCTGCAATTGCTGAAAATGCTCTTTATTCTCATGTGTGTGCGTATCAGATGTTCTGATTCTCCTCTCATTGACACAGCCGTAAATTTGAAGCGAGTCTTGTGGGAGTTCGCCTGTTACAGCCTGAGAACGAGACTCAGGGACCCGAACAGATTGCAACAAATAGATCCTCTTGCATGTACACTGGTAGAAATTGTCTAAATATGCTGAGTTTTGAAGCAGTGTGTATTATCAGAAACGCAGATTAAACATTATCTAATTAGATTCTAGCAAGCATCGAGGACCTGCTCAGCCCTTTGTATACTGTGTAGCCCAATGATAATTGCCCAAACTGGTCAAGACCCAGTGCAACAAATTTCTCCGAGAAGACAGTGAGTGCTTGGCTGAAACCAGCAAAGTAAAAGAAATGGATCAGGGAAATTTAACTTTTGCTTGAGATTTATCAATTCACAGAGAGAGGGTTTGGCCTCAAAGGAATATTGAGAGATACAGAGAATATGTCTGCAAAGCAGTGGTCCCATCATTATTTATACCAACCAAGAATTTGTGCATTCTACATGTTGATTTTGAGCTTAGAACTATGAAGGCAATGTACTACTCTTTAAATCTTTGCAGCGACGAGTAGGAGCAGATTAAAGGTGTCAGGATTTGGCCCTTTGTAGATTAATAAAGGCGTGCTGAATAGGAATTTTGTCTTTGTGATTTCCTTGGAAGTTGACGGATAAAGTGCTTTGATCTAGAAGGGGAGTGTGAAAGGTCACTGGCTAAGCATGTGTGCTGAAGTGCCCTGAGCCATCCAACATGATCAGCATAAATTAGAATCTGACTGCCTAGCTTAATTCATCTTTATCGATGTCTATATAGTTGCAAAGGCAGAGGGACTATAACAATCCCAGCCAGCACAGTGAACCAATTGGGGCATGCAAAAGTCCATAAAATGTTTAGTAATTCCTAGTATGTGTTGATGATGCACAAGCCTCATAATTTTAGAGTACAGGTTTTATTTGGACATGAATCCAAGTATTTGGATGCTTATCTGAAGTTTCCAAAACTACTTGTGCCTGCAAAATTGCAGCCAATTTTTGAAAGTTTATAATGATATTTTTTTCCATTGTTTCTAGCCCTGGCTAAAACAGAAGTAGTTGCTGTTAATGCCCAGCTACAGACCTATCAATATAATATGAGCACATTCCCCAAGGCAAACTGACACACTGATTACAGCTCCGGGGAGCCAGAAGCTGCATAAAATTGGACAAATTAGGTTTATGACACGTTCAAAATGTCTACTTCAAGGTCACTTGTGTTAGCATGAGATGTTTTAGCCCAAAAAAGCAGCTAGGTGTGTAGATCTGTGACAGACTCAGCTTTGAACTTCTTTAGAGCATCCTTCTCAGTCCAGCAGCCAGTTACACAAAATCCTCCATCGCCCTACCTATGTCCACAGAGGACCTCTGTCTACTGGGACTTCTTGTTTCAGTCCCCAGAAACACAGTCCTTTGCATTTGGAGGTGCTCAGTGTGTTACTCAAACTGGCAATAGCCATTTCACCTCCTTGGAAAATGAATCTTTCACCTTTTGGAGATACTGCAGAAGTAATAAGAGAGACTCTTTCATTTCTGACTATCTGATTCTCTCTCTTGGACAAACAGGAGGCAATATTCAGGGCTCAGTGATTTGCAAAAAAATGCAGTCTTCTGAAAGCTAAATATACACAGAACACCATCAAAATTACATATCTCTGTTAAGGAAGTTTCTATGGTCAATTCTCAACTATGTAAAAACATGCCCCAAATGGCAATCCCTGAGCCAAAAATCTTAAGGTCAAAACCACAATTTTGATCATTTAGTTTGACTTCTTAATAAAGAAACCTTAACAAGCAGTTCCTGACTCAAGCCTGTAATGTTTGGCATATCTCTTCTGGAAGAAGCTAAGGTCCTGAGTTAAAAATCCCAGATGGTGGGAGATTCCAGCATTCTTGTTGGGATTTCTTTCTAGCGGCTAATAATTGTCACTGCATAAAACAAGAACATTCTTTTTCTATAAGGGAAGATATTCATCAGGAAGCAATACCGTCACCCTTATAAAGAGCTCAACACAAGGACACAGTTAACTTGTAGCTGCTAATCCTTCAGCCGTACTGATTTTTGTTTTCCCACATGACAGTTTTTTCCTAAATGGGCAGTGAAATAAATAGCATAGCTACTATAGGTGCCGACTAGAACCCAAACTGAGCATTCAAATGGATTTTTGTGTTTAAAATTAAAGAAAAAAGTTTGTATTTACAACACATGCCTTTTGTTTCCCTTTACACTGGAAACACAGTATATAATTTTCAATAACCACAGTGCCTCTATTTTTTCCAACCACAAATTAACCATAGCTCAGTGCAGTGAAACGTAGTAAGATCTATGGAATGCTTCAGCTTAAGGGATGACTTACACCTAACAAAAATTACGCTTTGCTTCCTATTTGTTGTCTTCAATGATATTGCATCCTTAAATACTTTTGGTTCGGTACTGACACCAAATGAAGAGGAAAGCCTCCAGAATGTACAGACGCACAGGATTATGTTTCGTTTGTCTTTGTTCGTTGTCCTAATTCAAACCAGTTACCCAACTGCTGACTTTGACTCTAGGAGGCATATTGTGGGGATTTTCAAACATATTTCACAAAAACCACCCAAACTCAAAGGGTAACTTTCTGTCCTCAGCTACACCCCTGCAAGGGCAGCAAAGTTTGTAAGTTTGCACATGTACAACAGCGTGGTATTGAAAAAATCCTTGCCTTTTAAGTTTCATATGTTTGAAAATACAAATGATCTACTCTAGACATGCATGACCAGTTTCTGCAAAGGGGCCATAAACAAAATATGGATACTTGGTACATCTACCAGTAGATGAGCATATATTGCTCTCTGTGATTGGAAATCTGCTCTTTGAGGGTTTGTTTCCTCCTCAACTTGTTTCAGTCAAAACTTCTCTTTAAACATAGCGAAAAGAGGTAAAATTCAGGTTTCTCCTATGCCCTCTGCCCTAAGTTGCATATTTGCAATGAGAAAAATTTCAAAATTCTTTCCAGATTAAAAATCTATCTCTTAGAATTACCCCTTGGTATGTATCAGCTACATAGCTGATGAGTGTGTGAGAACACACTTATTAACAAAACACTGGAAATAAATCTCCATATTCCCCATCAGAAGATCCATCCTAATGCCTTCTGCAGAATTGGTGGCTGAATGCATCTCACGCCAACCATGATTCTGAAGGCTGGCGTGAACCTCTAATGTTTCTGCATGTAAATAGCTCCACTGATATTAATGGGAGTGCTCAAGCAAGCAAATATCATCCACACTGGGTGACAGGATCAGGCCAGGAGCTAGCAGGTACCTCACGGTTACAGTGATTTCTCTTTCAGATTTAGCAACTGTGATTGTTACAATATTTCCATTAAATTTTACTGTTACCATCCCAAAAGACACAATAATATAACTGTAATTAGGAAGAACTTAAGAAAACTAAGTTCTATTACATGCAGTACCCTATCATTCCTGAGAAGAATGGTCTCTGTCATTTTATCACTGACTGATTTTTGCTGCTTTGTTTAAAATCTGGTTGAAACTTGATAAAGATTTACCCTACAAATCTTTATCTGCCCAAGTGTTCGTTAAATTAGAACAGTGAACTTTTTTTCCCTCAAACTGCAGAGAAAGGAAAGTTTGCAGGGAAATATTTGAGCTGTCAGCAATGGATTTGAAGACAGAATTTTCAAGAACTCTTGTAAGGAATTATTCTCATCTAATGTTCGTCATCTGAAAGTGAGAGTCTAGCCTAAACTTGTTGTCTTGGATGCCTCCACATCCAGAATATGAGGAATTCCATCTTAAAGCAGCTGTCAAAGCCAAGGGAAATAATTTCACCCCAGAAATTCACCTTTCTGCCTGTAGAAAGGATCAAGCACCTAAGTTTTAGATCACTAACATGCAGTGAGAATAAACTGCTCAGGGTGCATTCAATATCTCAAGTCTTTCCTGGATTTTAACTACAGCGACAGCTTTATCAGTAAGCAGTGCAATTTGCATCAATAACTTAGCCTGGCATGCTTAGATGAGCTGTGCTGATACAGATCTTACTGCATGCATATTGCATATCTGTCCTGTGGTAGCTACCCACACGGTCAAAATTCCAAGGCCTGAGGTCACAGACAGCACCTTTTGACTATGCTTCAGCTGCAGACTTGGCCAATTTCCAAGTAACAACACAGTGGTTCTGGTTGAGTTGCGTTTGGAGTGTTGGCTTCATCCTGAAGACAAGACAGGCAAGGTTCCAGATCTTAATTCTCTGTTCTGCATGACTAGCTGGACTGAAATCCCTAAAACCCTACAACAGGTAACATAATCTCAGGAGCACTGTCCCACTAAATTTCAAAAGAATCTCAATTTAAAGGTAAACTCTAAAATTCATGCCCTTCTCAACCTTTATGCCAACTCTTAACTCCCAGAGAGCATAGTCATATGCAGTCCTCAGAAGAATTCACTGAATTACTGCTATGGCATTTGCTTCAGATGCTGTGGTTGCTGAGCCCTGCAAGCAAGCTCAGTCCTGGCTTCATTCAAACACAAATGTGGTCCTTACATGCCAGACACAAGAAGGTGTAGGTTGGGACCAAAGATTATAGGCTACATAAATGCATTAGCTGAGAAGGAGAGAGAAGAGGTCTGCGTGCAAGGTGCAACACTTTACAGGTCAGCTTAGTTGGAGCACTGCCTCAGGAAGAGCTGTCTGCTATCTCTCTCTCTCTAATGCATCCAGGTCCTACAAAACACATAACTCACGTTCTTCTCCTCTCTGTGCTGCAGTCTCACTCTTCTGAAGTACTTCTATGAACTCCCATACTGCTTTACTTGCAGCCTCACCAGGCTACTGCATTATGCTTCTGCTGGAGCTGAGGGAGGAGAGCAGAACAGAACAGCAGCGCTTCTGTTTTTCCTGGATGTCTTTCCATTCACCCTCAGCTGCATTTTCTTCCCATTCAGAATAACTAGCATTCTTTGGGGCACATCTCTCCTCACAAATCTCAAGGAGGAGGAAGCGTTGCAAAGCTTGCCTCTTCGCTAAGGAGCGCGTTATTCCAAGGCTAAGATCTTATTACAATTCCCTTACTACAGCAACACATTTTTTCCCCTCCTTTTCAAAACCTCAAATGCTGTTATGGCGTCAATGGTAAAGAGGTTTAGGCTTGCTTGGATTTCAGTCTCCTGGCCTTGGATGGAGGGCAAACATTATTTCTCTAAATACGTGAACCCTTATGCACAGTTGCACAGCCCAAGACCCCAGTCTTGCAACAGAATCTGCTCGTGCGTAGCCTTGTGTCCACTCAGGGTTGTGCAGAATGCAAATCAAGCACATCTGACAGCTCATGCTCTTGTAATGCAGTGCTTTGGTAATGCTGCTGCTAATGTGATCCAGGAAAACAGCAGCATGGTTCAAACCAAGCCAGGCAATGGTCCCAGTATAGTAGCAAGCAAGATGAAGTTAATAGAGAGCCAAATGATGCTGCAGGGACTCTGTGCACTCCAGCTTTCTGCCTTCAGTCTGGTGGGTGAAAATGTGGCTTGTGCAGAAGCAGTGGGAAGAGAGACTCCATCGCTCATCCTGCTGCAGCTCTGGGCAAGCAGGGTGTACTTCTACTATGGTACAATGGCACAGAAAAACACCTGCTTCTGTGCTTCTTCAGCCCCATTGGGTTTCTCTCCTCTGCATGTGTGAGACAGGAGGTAGCTGGGGGGCACAGAGACTGGTACTAGATTTTGGGAGATACTTTGGTATTGCTGTTGTCTCCTTGGGCTCAACTTTATGACCTTAATGCAGGCTGTATACCCCAGACCCCTTCCATGGGGTGCAGACCAGGTACACAGATAGATCTGTCCCATCTCTCAGAGGACCAGTGTAGAAACCCAACCAGCCTTGATGACTTTCTCAACACCCAATGCTCTTGGTGCTGTCTCTGCCACCAAGGCATCTGAGAACCTTCTGGCTTTCAGCACATTTTATCCCTCAGCAGCCCCAGGATAGGATGTTCTATTTATCACACTTGAAAATGAGGCATGCAGGGAGGCATAGCCTCCTAATTATATTCAGGTGCCAGAAGATGCAGATATGCATCTGGTGGAACTGTGAGGCACGTGGAACCACTTCCCTCTCACTGTGCTAGAGCCAGGTCCTGCTGCTGGTCTGGCTGTATGCAGTAGGATTTGGGCAGCATTTATAACAGGCTCTGCCTGTTGATATGACTGTCAAAACCCCCTGTACACTCCAAGAACAGCTTGTTTCCTACCAGTGAAAATTGTTATTCTCATCCTGTTGTTTCACAAGTTCTGTTTCCAGCAATGCCTGATCACAGATAAGACAAATGTAATCTCAATATGTACATCTTGGGCTTTGTTTATCCAAGACCAGTTAGGCATCATGGTGGGAGAAATGACATTTCATTTCTTTCTTCAGCACCACCTCCCCTTCTTTGCTTCTTAATTTCTTCCCTCCAAACCTTACTTCAAAACAACACTGAAAACCACTGGCATGGGGATAGGATAATCCCCTGAGCTGGAATCAGTTTCAGTCTTGCCAGATGGAAAGGTACAGATCTGCTTCAAACACAAATCTGGGTTTCCCACACTTCACTCTTTATTTTACTGCAGGCTCTTGGTATTGTTTAATACCTCTGACAGAAGTAGGGGCTGAGCCCAGCACTTGCGAGCCAGCTCCATAGCGTCCTGATGCTTAAGTGCAGATCTTGCCAGTGCAGTGGGGATGATCAAGATGTTCTGAGCTTGTCCTCCCCATGACTGCCATGAGACTGATAATCTCAGCAGGGAATTCAGTGGTGTGGCATCAAACCTGTGGCTGGACAAGAGAACTTTGCTACTAGCAGTTTTGGACACCAGAGTGATGAGGACTTGCAGGACAAGTGCCTGCATTTCTGAACCTCAATTGGAATTAGCTTTTGCAAATTAAAGCAATGAGAATTACTCGACTCAGGTTCCCCCTCTCTGAACAACAAAGGTTCAGGAGGGTTGGCTTGAGCCTACAGACAGCGGTGGCTATCTGGCTCAGGTCTGGGTTTCATTTCACCCAGGTTAACAGGTTAATTCTATGGATAGAGTGAAGTTAAATGGAAACTGTCCTTTGAGCCAATCTTCATTTGTCCTTGTTCTGTGAGCCTCACCGTTGGATCTAACACTTCAAACTAGTAACTGGTCTTTGAGTGGATGGAAACCCTCCTGTGAATTAGAAGTCATTTACATACTGTAAAAATCTGGGTATCTTTTTCTCCTGATATTAACCTGAGATGTAAAAACTCAGGGTGCCAAGTCAGAGTTACAATAGTGATGCAGGCATAGCTGCCATCCAGTATGGCCAAGCAGCTTCTTCTTTTGCCAGTCACAAAATCTAACCTAAGAAAAGGCAATGCAGTGCAAAGCAAGAAAGTTAAGTTGCATTTACCTTAGAGGAAAGGCTGAAGAATAATTGTTTAACCCAGCCCCTTGACCTGATTTCCGACAATAGGAGAAAAAACAGGTGAAAGCTGATATCCCTTCTATCTTAAAAGGCAGAGGCTCATTTTTGCTCCTCAGAGTTAAGTGTCACAAACAGAAGGAGCTGGGAAGAGAGCAGCTTTTGTTCAGTTGTCTGTCATGTAGGTCAGCCACATAGAGCTTCTGTGTGGGACCCAAGTGTGGTGGTGACACCGGGACGGAGATCCCTACCTGATGCCATCACCCTAGGAGGGCAGCATCAGCCCAGCCCAGCTTGGTTTTTCTTGCCCTTCATTGTATGGTCTCTGCATCTCTTCTCCCCAGCTCATAGGTCCCTTTTGGTGCCTGGTCCCCTTGGCCAAAGGTCATGGTCTTAGCTCATGTGCCCTGTGACTTCTCCAGGGCATTGCTTTATGGTGATGCCCCCCAGAAATGCCTGAGGCCATCAAACCATCCCCCAGATATCCATCTCTGTGACAGAGTTTGCATTTAGCCTTGAACTAAACCTTGAATCCCTGGAATTTGGAGAGTCACAGTGACCCTCTCAATACCTAAACCCCTGTCTGGGCAGAGCAGCCTACAGACATGCCTAAGAAAGTGAGGAAAGAACTGGGTACCTCAAAAGAAGAAGTATTGTTGAGGGTTCCTGAGTGGTATTTCCTCTTGTCCCCTTTTTAATTGACTGCAAAGTCATCTCAGCAGCCGAGTCTGGACATCAACGTGCAATACCTGGCCATCCCCTTTGGCTGAAATCCTGCCACACAGAGCATCCCTGTGCGAGCAAAGAAAACTAGCTCTGCTGTCCTGCCAGACACATTTCAACAAATCTAGCATATTGGAAGAGAATATCCCCTTACACCATGCAACACACCAGAGAAGTCTCCAAAACTTGACATCATAGAGAGAGGGGACAGAGGTCAGTTTTCCCATGAGTCTACAAACTAATCCCCAGAGCAAAGAAAACGCTCTGGAGTCCTCATGAGAGCTGTTGTTGGCAAACTTTATACAAACAGGACTCTGGCAGACACTGCCACAAGGGTCCTCAGTGTTTCCCTCTGCCCACGTCTCTTGTCTGCTGAGGAGTGATGCAATATTTGAATGTGAATGGTGCAAGCTTGTTGGCGGAGAAACGGGCATTAATCAGCAGCCTCTGCACTGGAGCTCCAGCACCTTGCAGGCTGTTGCTGGGAGCTGCTTGAGAGTGAGGAGGGAAAAGTGGACTCAGAGGCCAGCCCTTGGCACAGCAGAGGTGATCGAGGCATGGGGAAATGGCTGCAGACAAGAGCAGAGAGGAATTAGGTTCACAGGATGTCCAAGACCTTTAGGAATCGTCCTTCCTGTTATTGCTCGTGACAGGATTGATAAAGCACCTCAGAAAAACCACCAAGCAGCCATTAGCAGATGTCAGTCTAAGATGTCTGCCTTGAGCGATTGAGGCCAGGTTGGCCATGAAACATAAACCAACAACACATGAGTTTTGGAAGGAACTAAATCCAGGCAGCAAGCCGTGTCAGAGGAATAATAACTCTAGGCAAAACCGACATGTATCAGACCTGGCTGCCACTGGATAGCCTTAAACTGGATTTCCAGTAAATATAAATCAGTGCAACTCCACTTAAATAAGGGGTTTTACATACCAGCTGGAAAGCTAGCCAGGATATCAGAGATGGCTTCATCTACCATTGCACTGCGGAGTGCTATCTTCAGCTATAGCCCACAGGCTTCAAATGCTTCTGGGGGAGGCAGGCATATGCCTGATTGATAGTCAGATAGTGAAAGCACCTAATTAATAAAGCCCTCTGGTTCGTGGATACCAGCTAATTTCCAGGTTTCTTTCCCCTCAGAAGAGCTTGCATTATACAGCCCACTTCAGAGAATACTGCTGGTCTCTCATCTCTGCCTCAGCACTGCGGTCACACTACAGTTTGCCAGTGACTTACATTTGGTCTTCCTGACAGAGACCACAGCTGCTTAGATTTTAAAATGCTCAGCAAAACTCATGTGCATCATTGAAACGTAAGCAGGTGAGCTATGAGCTTGAAGTCTTTTATCAGTTCGGTAGCAAATGATACTAACCCTCCTTTTAAAATGGGTGACTAGTGTAGGGTAAAGAAGCACAACTCCTACCAAAGCAGGTTTTTATTAGAGGCAGACTTAAAATGTCAGTCTTTAGTAAGGCTGGATACATAGCTAGGACTAATACAGTCATGTCTCAATGGAGCTGCTTCCCAGATGCTGACAAATCAGACAACTTCTTCTTTGGCTTGGAGATCCTATCTAAGTAGTAAAACTGCTTCCACATGTTCATTATGTAGTGCAGGGTTGCTTTTGTGGTTATTAATGCATATGTTGTACAGAGCAGAGACCCCGGCCTGCTTAAAACATGGGTCTCCTCTCACTGCTCACTGTCTGCCTCAGGCAGTGTGTCCTCTGATGTGGAGAGAGAGAAAGGACCTAATTTCTACCTCATGAAATAAGTAATAAGTCAGATTCTTAAATCATTCTGCAATCCTTAGATTTAGGGCATACAATATTCTAAGTTAAGCAGAAAAGGTCTGTGAAGGTTAGAGACAATAAATCAGAAGACAGGAAGAAGGATTTAAAAAATGAAAAAGAAAGGTAATGTAGGACTTGGTGCTGAGCAGAGAGGATTTGGAGACAGTTTGATGAAAAGAAGCTTTAAATGAGAATGTGCATCTAAGTCCGCTCCTCTGTGGTTGTTCTTTTTCATCAGGTGTTGAATTCTACATCAGAAATGCCATAACTCATAAGCAAATGTACCTCTAACAGCATCAGTAACTCAGCCCCAGTTTATGGCTTGCTGGTTAACTGTGTTCAGGGCTTGTGATAAAAAAACTGATACAAAAGCTGACTGCAATTATTCATGCCTCTGACTGAAGCTTCCTTCATCTGCCTGAACAAGTCATGTAACCTCTGCACTTCAGTTTCCTCTTGTGCTGTGCACCTGTGGCAATAACGGAGCTTTAATCCGGACACTGCACCAAGGTGAAATATGAATATGAGAGGTGACAAATGCATGGTCTGAGCCCGAGCAGGCTTTACCAGGGTAAAACATGTGGGCACCTGTAATGCTGGTGGCACTGCTTGTCTTGACTGAATCTGAGGGGAGGGCTGCAGCAAGATGAGACCCACCGCTTGGGAGGCTGGGCTTGCTGCTGATGGTTTGTGTAGCTTCTGTTTGAGCAGTGATTGCTAAGAAAGGTAAAAAGGCAAGTACAGAGGGGCCATGTAAAACATAAACAAACTAAGTTCTGAACCCCCCATGACAGAGAGCAGTATTTGCATTCAGGTGTGACAGTAGGAGCTTCAGAGATGCGCCCTGTTGCCATCATATTTATTAGCAAAGCAAACACTTACCAAAATCAGTGGAAAGACTCTCACTACAGCCAGCAGCCTTTGGCTTCAATCATAAAAATACCGTGTTCACAGTGTCCTATTTCTCCATTTACAGCATTCCCTGGCCAGGAATAGTGTGGATCCTTCACACACCACTGGATGAGAAAGGGAAGGTTGTACATGGCTAAACAAAGGAATTTGTTAGGAGGGCAGAAAAGTGTTGCTGGCTGTATTAAGTGACCAAATTTGCACTTTCAGGTCAACACAGTGTGGGAAGAGTCAATGAATAGCTTGGCTGAGAAAAGGAGATTAAAAAAATAGTTGTTTGGATATATTTAAAATGTTTCATTTGAAAAGTGTTATTTAGATGGCTACCTGTATTTCCTCTATTGTAAAGGTTAAATATAATGTCAGGAAATTAACAGTTAGTTTGTGGTTGGATTTTGAATCAGTTTGACTCTGCTTTGAGTGAATTTCATCCAAAAAAGTCTTTAAAGTATTTCATTTTGATCTGAAATCTACAAAGCAAGTTCTGTTTCAGGACAACTCCAGCTTTTATTTTATATTCTGAGTTTTTAGTTCTGTGGCCACACTAGAAAAGCAGCTATTCAGACGATCCTAATTATAGGTGTAATCGTATTCATCTCAGCATCAATAATGAGCAGATAACTTGGACCATCTTGACTGTACAGTAGGAAGTCAGTGTTGTATATTTCAGATTCCTTTAACATTCCCTTTGTAAATCCATTTCTTCTGCTCCTCTGCTGTTTTCCAAACATCATTACAGTGGAATATAGGAGCAGCACAACAGTACAGAGCATGACAGTGGGAGTTTTCGAGACACAACACATAAGCTCTGCTCCAGGAATAAAACAAAAGCCAAAGAAACACTGACTGAGCAGATTTACACTTACATTCTTGTTTAAAATTTCTTAATATCTAACTACAGCCTCTCATTTCCCAGCCATCAACTGCTTCCTCCAGGGTTTATATTAACATGCTGATACACACACAAATCTTTGAAGGAAAAAGATGCAAAAGACTTGCAAAAACAAGATTGCAAAAGACTTGCAAACCTTCTACTCTATGCTCATTCTCAGTCTGATTCTGTGTGTGCAAAGATTTTCTGTGCATGATAATCAGCAGTATTGACAAGTGCATTGGGTACCTTCATTCAGAGCCATTTCCTGGGTCCATGATGCTTCCTCCATTTGAAGGCAAGAAGGGTCAGAGTCATTCATCAGCTGGCAAAAGCTGAAAGGGTTTTCAGCTCTATTTTTCGACTTAAAATAGCTGTGCTTTTAAAAACTAAGAGATAAGCACACTGACAGAGGGAATGTGAGGACAGACTGTTTGGTAGCATCCATTCCACATCTTCCCAGCAGGTGGGTGATACATAAGTGGGAAGGGAGGATGCTCCGAGGCATGTGTTGGGACCAGATGGTAGCACAGGTCTGTGGTGTCATGCATGGGACTTATTTCCCATATATCCTCCTAAAAGTACACACTTAATCTAAACTAGTTGCTGGCGCTTCTGCTGGCGGGTGGTAAAAGAAGGTATTTCCAGAGGTGACTTAGATTAGTCTAAGTTGAATTCTAAATGGGCAGCAAGTTACTCAAAACTGCCCATGGACACGTTCCCAACTGACAATCCTCTGTAGGGGAAGCCTCAACTCTCCATAAACCCCAGACATGCCTACATCTGTCTGATGTGAATGATGAGAGCTGTGGCCTGGGAGCACTGCAGGATTTTCACTGTGAGCTAACCCATGGGTGGATGACTCGCTGTCTTCATCCTCCCTAGCTCAACTGCAAACACAATTACCTCCTCTACAGCTCTGCCTCATGGCGATGCAGCTTGCTGCCCACAGCCATAAGGCAGTTTCAAAAAATGGCAAAAAATGTGCTGTCAGATGTTGGGCAGCCGTACCAAGCTGCTGGTCCTCATCACACCAAGGATGGGCAGAAAAGACGAAGACCCTGACTCCCTGGGAACTGAAAACCTATTCATATATGGTGAAGACTCCAGTAATGGGGAATTTAAACAAAACCACTGCATATTTTGGTGCTGCATCTCAAAATCCAAACTAGACACGTTCTTCTCTGGTTCTAAACTCAACTAGATGTAGCAGAATAAAATCTTTTAACTCTCAGGTATGTTTGAGATTTTTAGTAGCTTGACTGGTAATCAATAAAGTTATTATAGAATGAGATATTTATTCAACTGTGAAACTGCCATCATATAAAATCACTGGCAGGGAGATCTATGCAGTGTTAAGTTCAAGTCTGTTTATGTCTATTTATGGGTATATTGGACATGACTGTTGACATCCATAACTGCCGGAGCAGTAAGGCCTGGATGCACAACATGTTTTGGAAGAGACACAAACCTTCAAGCTTAAGAAGGTCAAATTACCAAGCTGAGAAGGACATTTTTTCCAGAGCAGGTCAGTCCACAATTGTTTCCTTTAGGAGCAGTCAGTGATGGTTGCTTTTGGACCTGATGGCCAGACAACCTGACCACTGGACTAGCGTAATCATGTCTGATTCAGTCTGGCAACACTTCCACTGCTTATGGTCAGGTCTTCTGGAGCAGAGTATCACTTTTAATAAGCCTTATTTCTAAACATTTCATTGTGGGAATTTCTTTGGGGATAGTCTTTCTTTTATGTTGGACTCTGTAAGAAAAACCCAAACCCTCCCCTCCAGCTGATTTTTCATACTTTATTATGGACATAATTGGAATCCTTCTATACTGAAGAAGGTTTTGCCAGAGATTGATAGTGGTGTGCAGGCTGAGGATGAAGGCAAATTTAATCACTGTTTTTATTATTCTATTTTCCTGATGAGAGTAATTTCCCATCATCCTAAGTGGCTTGAACAGCCACAGGCTTGAAATAGTGGTGATGGAATTTCCTGGGAACAAACTAATGTGGAGGCACCGGGCTATTACAGTAACAGTGTGGTAAAGGAATGTGCCTTTTACTATACGCCTCCGTCGTACTGATGTATATTTTGGCCACCACCAAATGTCACTTGCAAAATGTGTACTACATTGTGGCCCCTGTTTTTTTCTCAGACCAAAACAGGGAGCACTCCTGATCATGGACCTGCAGTGCTTTCCCATGCAGGCAGAGCTCCCACTGGTTTCCAGACGGGCATGTACAAGTTAGGGCTGCTGGATCCATTCCTACCATGGTAAAAATAGACAGTTAGTTAGTTGTTTTCATTAAAAGGAGAGGAAGGAGAGCATTATATAACAGGAGGTTTTTAGGGGGAGAGCACTGGTTTATTTAAAACCTCCAGTGATAGCTGCTTTCCCTGACAGAGATTGGTTCTGCAGCAGCGCACGAAAGCTGGGATTCTGCCATTGCTGGAGAGCAATGCTCTTTTCTTTATTAGCAGACAATAAGCCACATTCAAGACATGCTAAAGAGTTTGGAAGACAAGCAGCCAAAGCAGACAAATTCAAAGTGAGGGCTGGTGCTTGGGAGCCTGGTGTTTGCATTTGCCTGCAAGGGAGAGGCAGACACAACTGAAGATGCAGCAGTTCTTTGCTAATGCTCTTGGTGCTAGTGCAGATATGGAGGCAGAGATGGTTTTAATTGACACCTGTGCTAATTGCTTGCTCTTAGCAGACAGAATTCCTGCAGGACTGCAATGGGGGGAGTGTTGAAGGCAGGACACACCTGGGAGAAGATAGTGTTTTTATGGAGGTGAGGGATGCTTAGGGACCACTTTGACACAGTGAGCGGGGAAAAGGAGTGCATGGGGGCTGGAGGCTCTTTTAGCAGAGGAGTTTGGCTCTTGTGTCATGTGTGGAAGAGGCATCTTGATGCTTGTACTCCTGCTGCTCTTCCCTCTCTGTCCCAGCTCTGTACACTATACCTTCATAAGCCACAACCAGGTCTCACCTACTCAAAGGATACAGCCACAGCTCTGCTGAAAAGACATGATTCAGGGTGAGCCCAGAGCTGGTCTCTTGTCTCTTGCAGAGTCCAAAAGAAGATGCCTGAAGAGAATCAGACCAAAACTTGTCTACAGTGTCCCTAACCCTAGCTGTCCTGCTATCTGGCTCCTCTCCCGATCCATGTCTCCTTGGGAGAGGCATGGATCACCAAAGCCCTGGAGGACATTCTTTACCTGTGACCCTGCACCAGAGCTCCGTGTGATCTGGGTCAAGGAAGCAGGTCTGTGGGGTGGCTGGCACACCCCAAGGCAGCTGCAGGCCTCCCATAGGATGTCAGAGCTCTGATGGCACCACACTGGGTGCCCTCAAAATCCCTCAGAACAAAGTATTTCACACTGTGCGTGCGTTGATCCAAAGCCCAGTTTTCCTATTGTTTTCAATGGCATTTGGTTTGGGCCACAAGGCTCTAAATCAACAACAGTGCTGAGCCTGGCAAGTCAAAGGGGCTAAAGCACCTGATTAGAGCAAAGCTGCTTTTTAAGTTATTCCCTGTCTGGGGATTTAGGTGAAGTGTGGAGCTGGGTTCAGAAGCACAAAAGGCTGCCACCTCCATGGGACTTCAGCAAATTCTGATGTGCTTTGCAGAGCACAGGGTTGTGAGCTTTAAATGTGGACCCTCATCCAAATGGAATACAGACCAATTGTGAACAACAGGCTGCATTCATTCATTGAACCAATTGTATTGGGATACGGGGGGTTCACACCACGCAAGGGCAGGGTGAGGTAGCAGAATCCTGTTGAAGGTCATTTGAAAGGCTTTGTTTCAGAATGGCCACTAACTAAGAAAATACAGCAACCTTATAAAATGTATTTCAACGCCGAGATTTTAATTGTCAACATTGAGCCAAGGGGCATTTTTTTACATGGAGTTTCAAATGAACAAGAAATAAGTCTTGGCACAGCCTTTGCTACAGTGGTTCCAGAGGAGTAATTAAACAGGAGCCACTCAGAGCCAGCCTGGGGGAAAGTGTTGGACTGATCTCAGAGGGGAAAAGACTGTGCCTGCCTTTGTGTGCACAATGTCTTGTACTTTTCTTAGTCATATCTGTGTGCTGTTCTCGTGAGCATCCATGGCACCTTGCTTCAACAAGCAGTATGAAAAGCATATGCTGTTGAGCAAAGGGAAGAGAAACTCTCCTGATCTCTTTTTTGATTTCTTGGATCTCAGTGAACATGCCATTTTTCAATGCTTTTCCTGGGGATCCTATGACCTTTGCTTTACACCACTCATCTGGTTTAATTCATCAATCTTCTATTAATATGACAGGCTTTCCGGAAGTGACCAAAATGTTAAGGAGACAGATGCCATCAGTATCTCTCAAGGGTAAATACTTGAAGTTTGCTCCATTTTTCGTGTGGCTGGTTTCTGTTCCAGATCTTGGCACTGTGGCTGAGCCACTGAGACTAATTCATCTTTGCACCTCCCTCAGATGCTCTGGATTAACGTTAACCATAATTTTAATGGTTTTCTATGTCTTCCTCAAATGTCAAAGCCTTTCTCTTATGCCTTTCTGTTGGAGAAACCCCACCTTACACAGATAAGGGATGTAGCTGGAAGCATGCTTATAACTTATAAGCAACCACAGGGCACTTTCTACCACTACCAAAGTACATTTTGCCCTTCAGGAGAGAAAATAAGGTAAGCTACAACCATGCTAAGGAGTATAGGGTATAGCTAGCTCCATGCTGAGTCAGCTCAGAAGTAAGCCTGGTACAAATACCTGGCCCTGGTATTGGAGAAGGTGGCTTGTCTCTCTTTGCCCCAGTGAGATATATATACAATGCCACACAACACAAGGGAAATGGAGCAATGCCTGTTCTCAGAGAGGGCTTTGGGCCCCATGAATGTGGGTCTGTTTTAAATGGAAAAACACAAGCTTGGACCTAAAACGTATAAAAGCAAATAAAAGTTTATAGAAGCATATTTAGAACTATTGACACATCTTGGAGGCTTACTTTCCATCCTGTTTTGCTACAGTTCACAGAGCAGAGAAGAGGGAAAGGATCTCAGTACCACAACTAGAGTGCTTAGACAGTGGATGATCATCACCACAGAGTGGGTAAGAAGAGGATGATAGTCTCTGGGGTGGTCTCAGCATGTATGGGAGATGCCACAAATGAACTCTAAAGTCTGGCTGTGCTTAGAAAGCAGCAAAAACAAGGATATGAAGAAACCTCTTCTGTTCACTTCCTTGCACGATGCTTTGGATCCCAGTGAAACTGTCCGGATCCAGAGACCAAATGCCAAGCCCAGATACAGCCGTGACTCTGGGACACAATTCGTATCTGTGTTAAAGTTGCACATTGTGGGCCTGCTCCAGGCTGAGCAGGCTGCAGTTCCTCTGAGACAAAGCCCCATACCCAAGCATCACATTTATCCTTACAAGACTGTCCCAGGAAGATTGTTTCATCTTTGAGAAAGCCTTCTTTTGCAAACCAGCATTGTGCTGGGCTCATCTCTCCTTTCACAGTCCTTCCCAAGGCAGTTACTTGTCTGCTGTAATTTACTCTTTAATGCAGCACTTTCCTATTCTGTGAGACAACAATCATGAAGCATTTAAATTCCAATTGAGTAGGGCTGGAGTGCAGAGGGGCTGCGGCTTGCACAGGGAGGACAATGGGAACCTGAGACAGGGGACACCAGTTCAAGGCCCCCCAGGAAGGAAGGCTACAAGCTTCTCCCTCACATTCCCATCTCCCTAGAGATGTAAATCAAGAAAATGAAGGGAGGGGAAGAGGAGGAGGGGGGGTGTTTATAGAAAGAAAAGGGAAAATGGATTGAGTTGTGCTGAATTCTAAGACAAGGATCAGCTACACAAGAGAACTATTGAATAGCTGTGAAATCTGGAATTGAGCCATCAAAAAAGCTGCTGAGCTGCATGTGAATCAGGTTGATTGTTTTTGAGAAGCACCTGATTTTATTTCTCTCTCTTTTTTTGCCCCCCTTTCTCCCTCTCCCAGGCTGCGTGCTTAGCCTTGGAATTTGAACATGACTGCTGGATGTGCTAAACTGCTTTTCCTTGAGATAGAGACATTTTAGGGAGCGGGAGAGGAGGGAGAGCGGGGGAGTGCCTCTCTGAATGGGAAGATCATGGTATCCGGGAGCTGACAGGTTCCCCACTGCTCCCGGCAGTCGCAATGAGGAATTTACACTGCTGGCAGAAAGCAAGCAGGAAAAGTAAAGAGCTGTAACTCCATGGGACATAGAGAAGAGGGCTGCTCAAAGGGGTGCACGCTGCTCCATAGCAGGGCTGCAAGCCACTGCTTCACTAACTTTGTGCTCCCAGGAACTCACATGTCTTGCCTTGTCTCCCAGGGCAGATCTGGAGCCTATTTCCTGCTGAGTGGTCCCTGCTGGAGCTCAGGAAAATGAATTGCAAAGCCCCAGTTTAATACTACACTTATCATCATGGTGTCTGACTCTCCCATGTGCACTGGTGGAGTTATAATTCTCTCTGCAGCCTTCTCAAGGGAGGGAAGCAAAGCACAGGGATGCTAAGATGTGGAGAGCTCTCTGATTCCAGAGTGCCTTAAAAAGGCACACTGAAAGGGGAAAAAATAGCAAGGCTGCTTTAAAAAATCCAGCAATTTGCTTAGGGTTATGGAATGAGTTGGGATTGCAAGAGTGAAACCTTGCCTTTCCTCATTTGGTATGGCTGAGAACCATCTCTGTTCTAATTTATTATTATTGTATTTCATTATTGTGTAATTTTATTGCATTAAAAATCATGTGAATAGCACCATGGTGCTCTACAAACAGAGAGCAACACAGAGCCACTGCTCCAAGGAGCCTTGTTAAACTGCCTCCAGATTTGACTCAAGAGATCTGTGCTCTATTACCTTATGCAGAAAGCATCTACATTGTTTTGTTATTGGTTTATTGTTGTTTATTTATTTATCATGAGAGTAAGCACTGCACAGGGTGAGCTTTTGCAGTCTTGACAGATCTATCAAACTCCAGCTCTTCTGCAATGGGATGTGCTCATATGGCTTCTCTTTTCTTCCCTCACTTGTGGTACCATAACAACATAACACCACAGCTTCTCTGCCTCTTCAGTGAAGTAGCTGGTGAGAGTCAGGTCCCTTTCAACCCATGGATGGGTGTCCAGACCCATCTCTGCCTACAGACCATCTTCCCCCCCTTCCCATGTTGGTCACACTAAGAGCTGAGAGGTTGCTGTCATATTGGAGCACCCCTGGCATTGCTTTCAGTGCCACCTTCACCCAGCAAGAGCATTTGGCTGTTTCAAGCCTGTGTAGCACCAGCACATCAGGCCAGTGCTAGGATGAGCTTTAATAGCTGTTGGCTGCCACAGCAACTCAAAGGAACCAGCATGCTGCCATGCTTGGTGTCACCGGGGATACCCAAATGAGCTGGCTGGAGGGAGCACAGTGCGCCCTGCTCCTGCAGCCCCAACCCCATCAGGCACCAGAGGGGAAGAGGCTAAGTCCTCAAGGGGGTTATTTGTGTCCTTTCAATGGAGCAGATCCTCTCCTGGGATGAAATGCACTCACTGCAGGGGGGAAGAGAAGGAAATGCCCCGCTGTCCCCTCTCAGCTCCCAATCTGCTTTTGTGTTCTCGGTCCCTTACAAGACCCCAGTATCCCAGCACTGGTTACACAGGAGGTGCTGCCCTGAGAAAAAGCCCACAGCAATTACCAGCTAAACCATCCCACTGAGAGGAGGGGAGGTCAGGGGCAGCGGGAGGGCAGCAGGAGGGCAGCAGGAGGGCAGGCATTGTGCACGGCCATCACTGCCCGCTGCAGACCTCGGCCATTCACACACAGCGTGACTCGGGGCCCCTTGAAGTTAATGAAAGGACTCTCTGGGATGTCAGGGGGTTTGGGGCTGAGTCCTTGGTGTGCAAAGGCAGCTTCACATCCTCTGTAACTCAGCAGCACCGTGAGCAACAGGAGCACCCAGAGGCACCCAGAATGAGCAGCTTTCATATAAGTGCAGGCAGCATCTTTCTAAAACATCTCACAGGTTTCAAGCAGGTTTTCCTTCTTTCTCTTTTTTAGTGAAAAAGGGGGAAAAAGTAATTAACCTTCACCTCAGGTCCCAACTCACATAACCACAGATCAGATTCTAGTAATAATTTGCTTGCTTAAGTGACTCATAATAAACACTGAGTTTACTTTTGCTTTGAGAGCAGCTGATCTTTGGAACAAGCTGCCCACAGGCGTAAAATCATGTCATTCATTTGATGATTTAACCCTCTGAGTGCTCATGCATCTCTGGACCCTACTAAACTGCTGCTTGCAGGAAAGCTTGGTGTCTGGGAAACTTTATCATCACATTGGGAAATAATATCCATATTATTTGTGTGATCTCTTCTTCACCTATTTCACACTGGGATGCCTTTGCTCAGGTCAATAGCCCCCACACATGGGTGAAGGCTGGGGCTGCCTTTCTTATCCAAACTTTCTGACTAGCTGTCTATGCCATCTTCTGTGGCAGCATTTTTTCCTTATTACAAGTTCTTCTGAGGATCTTTTTACCCGTTAATTATAGATGAGCACAACAGCTTCATTTCCCCCTCAGGTCAGCCTGAACCTCAGCAATGCTAATACAGGGTTTGGAGGGCATCAAGACCCAGCACCGTAACCTCAGGCTGAGCGCAGGATGCTGATGGGACACCATAGGTTACATGGGCTGGTGCTGGTCTCAGAAGGAGATGTCACTGCTGTAAATAAAAAGAGCCAGGGTCTGTTTTCATAGGACTAAACTCTTTTCCCCTCCAAAGCACAGGGTGCCCACCCTCACTGCCTGTGTGTCTGTCTCACTTTACCCAGACACCATCGAGGCACACAAACCATGCTCAGGATGAGCCCCAGGGCAACATCATAACCCCTCATACAAAGAAAGAGACAACAT
>JBCJKH010004788.1:11573-24720 GCA_039877255.1 Loriculus beryllinus | reverse complement strand
ACTATAGTCAATGGTTGTGGGTTGATCCCGGCTGGCACCTATGCTGCTACCCAGTCACTTGCTAACTTCTCTGCAGTGGGATGGGTAGAGAAGCAGAGGGCAAAAGTGAGAAAAAACTTACAGGTTAAGGGTCTTTTTAAGACAGTTTAATAAGTGATGAGGCAAAAAACCCCAACAAGCCACAAAAAAACCCAAGTGATGCAAAGGTAATCATTCACCCTGCTACAGCAATTTAGTATCGGATGTAGTGGCTGCAGGAGCTGATAGGATTTTGCTGTACCTTATCTCCTACTCGTTGGCAAAGAGAATTCCCTTCATCAGAAGGCCCTCACTGTCACTGTATTTCCATATGCAAGAACTGTGGTTTGGTTGAGTTTTCAGAGGCTGTTTGAATTTTACTGTTGAGGTTGATCCTGTTAAGCAATTGAAGCCCCAGCTCCCTCAGTTGTTTGTTGAACAAGGAGGCACTGTGGTTATAAGATCACAACTATCAGCCCTGTTTTACGATTTTTATGAGTGCTAATGGAACAAGGTTTGGGGACTGAAGGAGAAAATGGAATATGAAAAGGAAAATGGAAAGAGGCTGTGAGGAAAGCATGTCATTTCTAAATGAATGCTCTGTGCAGAGGAATTGAATCTTTTCACAGCTGAAAATGGATCTTAAATCTGATGCCTTAGCTTGTTTCAGCTTCTGTAATGAAATAGAGTTTTCCTAATACCCTGTGACCTGAATTTCTCCCTGCTTTATGGGTGCTATTCCTTGACGTACAAACCCGTATTTTCTCAAGTCAGCATTTGATGATGGATGTCAAAATACAGGTCATGTATTATGCATATAGCATTACCGATTTAAGGTGTTTACTTGTCAAGTTGAAGAAATTCAGAAATGTCACATTCACTGAATCTGCACAGCTGTCACTTGTAGTTTTTCATGCCTTTAAACCAAAGTTCTGATAAAGCAGGTTAGTTTTCCTGCACTTTTTTTTCTTCTCTCTCTCTCCTGGAGGAAAAAAAGGGTCCCTATGTATAGAATTTATGTTGTGACTAGGGAGCAGGAATGTGGCCTGAAGGTGTACGATGCTTTGTTACTCCAAATGTGGGCACACTAAATCCCCAAGTACTCCTATTTTCCTTCTCTGAAAATATTCCAAGATTTTTATATTTTTGAAAGTGGATTTGTAGGGGTGTCTGAATTATGTTCAGGCAAGGAAAATAAATTAAAATAGCAAATATTTCTCATATCTTCCATGACCATAGGATGAAAAATATCAAGGCATGAGTCTATTTTTCATTCAAGGAGACAACAAAATCCCTTTAGCATGCTTCTTGCATTTCAGACTGAATGCACTATGTGTGCAGTGTGCAATTACAGAGCTCCTGAGAGTCTGTGTCTAACAGAAATGCCACATTTACTTCCATCTTCTAACATCATCCTAGAAAGACAAATATTTGAAGGGTTAGCAAGAGGTGGGTACAAATAGCCTTCGATGGAGAGTATGCATGTGTGCGCATCTCTGTGTGTACACATTTCAGTAGCAGGACGACAAGAATGACTTACACATTTAGATGCAGTTATGCCAACTTTCTTCAATTTGCTTTTACCTGGTAGGAAAATACTGATGTGTTCTTAACATCTGAAGAGCCTGGTTCACTAAAAGATATTTTAGGGAATGCATCCTGCAATGGGGAGAGAAAAGCCTTCAGGAAAAAGAAAGAAGCAGGGCCTCTAAGGGTGCTCCCAGCAGTACAACCCCTAGGGCACATGGGGAAAAGATTAGTTTGCTCTTGAATAAGTGAACATAAAAAGTCTTAGTGTTGCTGTTTTGACTTGTAATTCTGCAGAGGACCCAACTGGACATGCCACTTTAACTGCTCAAGACATGACATGTGGTGCCTGAAGGAACTCCATTAGACTCTGTGTGTCTGAGAAATCTTAGGCTCTGCCATGCAGAAGTAAGCATTCAAAGAGCCAATACAGCTATCAGTCACAGTGCCAGGCACAAGGAAACACCTGCAAACCTAGACCATTTGGGAATGCAGCTCACTATCACCATGCCAGTCTAATTCAATTATTTTCAGCACAAGGGGTAGTATTAAATGATGGACATCAAATTGCCAACATTTCCAATTGTCTCTAAAAAATCTGCTTTCTAAAGATTTTATATGCACTGGTAATATTAAGTAGAATTGCTTTGCTGTCTTAGGTTTACTTATGGCAGTGTCTTTGTCTTGCAAGCTGTTGAAGATACCACATCCACTTCTTTTCTCTTAAGAAATTTCTTCACAGACTTTTCACTCCCTTTTTACTTACCCTGTTCTTATGGTCCTCATGTTGTATCTAGCTTTCACATGACAGTCAGAAGGAAATTCATAATGCTGCCTTCTGGAGGGTCTCTCTTCTCAGTGGTTCTTTCTAATTTTATTACTTTGTATATCAAACCAAGAAGTTCAGATCCAGTGATCATTATAGTTTGTCTTGATGGGGTGCAGTTTAAAAGTGATAGTAATTCAACTGGAAAAGAATGATAAATCCCTCAGACATTCTGAAACCAGTACCACATGTCAACGACTACTTAGCTTAGAGATTTCCTGGTTTGTAAATTAGTCCTTAAACTGAAGAAAGGTATAGATAGATAGATAGGTAATACCATATAATCTTCTTCTGAATTCAGTAGCAAATGAATGCATCAATTAATTTAACACAATGAAACAGTTTCCATACTGCAAGAAGATAATGAAGTTACATCAGAAGTTAATTTGGCTGTGATTAATTTAGAATTGGTATATGGAGAATTCAAAACTATTTCAGACCAGTAATGACAGAGGATCAAAAGTCTGTCCCTGAATGATGTCGGGTGTGAAATCAAAGAACTCAGTAATAATGTGGCAAAAAAAGAATACTTTCTCAGAAATGTGTGTTTTACAGTGAGCTTGGCTCAATCCTATTACAAGCAGACAAATATTTGGTTAAAACTGCTGCCTTGACATTGATCTGTGTGAAACTCTAAAGTCAAACTCTATCTTTACCATCACTTCTGCAATAATGACATTAAATAAACATGCTTTCTGCAGCTTTAATGGACAAGGGAGATGGAATGCATTAGTCTCAACTGTGAATTTCCAGTCCAACTGTTGCATGGGCTTTTGTGTAACTGTCTATTTTTCAGTCCTTACAATCAAACTCCAAAGGGCTTTGCCTGCATATTTTTTACTTAAAAAAAAAAAAAAAAAAAAAAGAAATAATGGTGTCAAGAACACCATTTCAAACTGCATAGAGAATCAGGATGAAAACACATCTTTTTTAGAGGTGAACCTTGCTGCTCTCCAGATCTTTTCTTTTCCTTTGAGTGCCTTCCAATATAGTTCCTCTACCATTTCTGTTTTCTGTACATCCCCAAAGGTATAAAACTCTCTCTAGTTTCTTTGCAAGTATTCCTCTTACATACATTTGAAAAACTTGTCTTTTTCTTTCCATCCTATCCTTTTTTTTTTTTTTTCTGTTAAAATGGGCCCTTCCATCCCAATATTCCTATAATTGTAATCCTTATAAAAATGTGTATTATGGAACACCTGAAAAGAAAAAAAAAGCCAGCTGTGTATGGGTTCTATTGCTCCTGGAAAACAGGTAGAAAATTTTAAATCCTGCATGTTGATTAAACCTAAAACCTGCCAATAAAAGCAAACTGTTCCTTGTGGTCATAATACTTTTTATAAACAGTACTCTTTCTTTTAAATGTTAATTGAGGTTTAAGAAAAGGTGCTTGTTTCAGGATTATTTAAAATACTAATAGGACAAAATTAAACCACTCTAATAGTGAAGTCTTTATTTGTTTGCTTCTATTTAAGTAATCATTACTCTTTTCATTTTGCATGTTTTGATACAAAGGTTATCTAGGATAATAAAATAAATTTCAGTTTCTTCATTAGCTACCAAATATCTTACAGTAGAAATGGCCTGCGTATTTGTAAAGTATTATGTTTTGAAGAAATAATTGTTGAAAATTAAGTAAAGTTTGGTTTAAAATGAAAATTTTCTTGCTATACTTTTCTGCGTGAAAAAATGAGATAGAGAATTCCCGAATTCTCTGTTGGTGGGGATTTTTTAAACATTATTTGCCTATGTAAACTTTTTCCTTTTTTTTTTTTTTCATTTAGGCTTTACACCCCCTGGGATGGATAGGTCATCTCCAGACAACAGTCCAGTCCATGGCCTTTTACGTCAACCCTCCATTACAACAGGAGCCAACATCCCTATTATAACAGAGCTAGGTAAGGAAAGCTAGTGTTTACCCTTTCATGTGAATTCTGATATCTATTCCCACTTTTCTTGTTCTGCAGCCTCAGGAAAGTTAACCTATACTGTATCTTAGGCTGCTGTTTTATCTTCTGATAACTGTTTTGAATTCTCTCTCTAAGAAAAGATTAGTAACAGTTGTTTCACTTTTTGTTTGAATTAATGAAATATAGTTCTCTCATTCCTTTGGGTTTTCTCCATTTTCCTAAATAAACACTCTATCAGAGATGCTTTTTACATAGTGCAACAAATAAGGAGGGGTATTTGGGCTAAGGTTAGAAACGAAAAAAAACCTCAATAAGTATGAGCAGACATTTCCTGTGCATTTAATCAATAGTAAGAGCCCATTTGTTTATTTCTTCATGGTCCAGAACTGTTTAATCATGTGTAACCAAACTCTGTGTAATAGCATGAGACATTTTACTCCTGAGAATACGATGATGGTAGGTAACCAGGCTCTGATTTCCACTCTAGCTGTGGGTATTTATGTTGTCAAGTGGTGTGATGTGAAGTGCAGAAGCTGTTCTGTTTTTTTCATGGCAAATACAAACTTGATTTGTGGTCCTTTGTCCTTTTATGTTCTTTTTCAGTTTTATTTTTTAGAGCCTTACCTGTCTTTTTCCCTTACTTTATTCTCTTTCTGTACTTTCTTTTCCCCCTAAATACTTTACTTATTAGCTAAGCCTGGCAAACTTCTGCCTTTGGTTTCAATCAGTCAGGAAAAAAACAGTGGAACCCACATTCTAATGATAACTGAACTGGGTAAGAGTGCCTTTTTCCTTCACATCACTGTCTTATTTTCTGTTGTTGTTCTTACTGTCATCAGCTTTTCCTTTATTTATCTGGCTGTATCAGAGGGGCTACCCTCATGGCACTGCTTTGAATGTGTTTTATTTGTGGTTCTGGTTGAAATTGACTGTCTTGTTCTGGCCTTTCTTAATGATTTTTTTTTTTCACGCAGCATCAGTAAACCTTTGATCACACTCGTCTGACCTGCCGGCTGTTTCCATAGCACCTTCTCACCAATTCATTTTCTTTGGCCTGGATCCCCACCTCCTGGGCCTTCCCTCCCCCTCCACCAATTTTTCTCTCCTTTTTTCTCTCTCTCTTTCTTTTTCTCTTTTCGTTACCTCAGCCTGTTGTCAGCTTGGTGGACATACCTTAGCAATTCCACAGGAAGTCCAAGAAGAAGTAAAAGATATCAGAACACACACCTGCAGCATTATATTTCCCCTTAAGCTATTTGTTTGTTTATTGTGGGAAGTAGGCCTTTTCTCAGAAGCTCCAGTTTTGAAGCTGTAGAAAAGCAGAAAGCTTCTGTGTTGCTCCCTCTCACTGAAGAGAGTTCTCACCAACTTTTGTGAGCAGTGTTTGATGAGCATTTCCTGTGACACAGCACCATACGTTTGAGCCTACCTCACCTAGCCCAGAGATTTTAAGTAGAAACCCTAGAGTGCTAACATGCATCAGCAAGATAGATATTGAGGATAAGATCACATATGCAGAATTCACATTAAATTTGTAGCAGTTTGGAAACTGACACCATGTATGGCTAGCAAGCTGGTGTCAAAGTCAGGTATTGGTATGCCAGACGTAAGTGAAAAACAAATGCTACAATAGTGCCTACTGTCAACTAGCACATTAAACTAAGGCACAAGCTCTTCATAAAGTGCATTTTGAAATGATACATCAGACTCTCAAATACTATTTTGCTCAAGAATTTGGAGAATAAATTGATAGCCATTATGCAAAGAAAGGAATATCATGGATATTGGTGTTTGCTACGATGAAATTCTTCTGACTCCTGGGGCAGAACAATTCTCCATTTGCAATGCTGAAGTGTTATGTTTTTATGGTTCCATCAGGGAGTGGGGAGGCAGGAATTTTAAATCCTACTTCAGTTCAGGTCCTGACTAAATGATCATGGCCAAGTACTATCTCAATAGTGCTCTAAATGGAAACTAACAATTCTCATCTGCATTAGGCAGCTATTTGTGAGACTTTATCTATAGTTACTCATGTTTTGTAAGCAGCACTGCAAGCAGAGTAATATATAAAGGTTGGAAAAGGAGTGGATAGGAAATTAGACTATATAGGAAGGAAGATCTGAATAGAAGGCAAAAGGATTTCTAACCTAAGAAGTCCAGAGCTGAAACCAGATCAAATTAAAGGCAGCTCTCATGTTGTTTTCAAAGCTCACTGGCTGGTTCAGGAGATGTGTTCACATGGGAATCAGAACACAGTCAACGTGTGCAGTTTCAAATGCTGAAAAAGCTTTTAATTTGCTTTCTTTGCATGGGAACTGAAATTAATTTGTCATTTAATAAGTTAAAGGGTATTTCAATGGCATAACTAAGTAGTCTGTGCTCTCATGTCTGAGAAGGACTAATATGGACATGAAGTATTAAATGAAATACAATACACTTGATGCGTTAATATCAAGGAAGCAACTGTTTTCAGTGGAATGAGATGGAGGCAGAGAGCTTAACTGTGACAGTGAAATACCAGAGCAAGTCTAAATGACAAATATTACTTTATTTGGGCTTTTTCTTTAAAACAGCCTGATGTAGATTCACACTGGCTAATGCAGAATTTGTGGCTCAGGAACTGAAGTATGGAGGCAAATATTTGAACAAAAGGCAGTGCTGCAAGAAAATAGCTGGAGTATTGCTCATTCATTCAGATAGATGCATGTTAACAGGACAGTTTATCCTCTTTTGAGCTGTAAGTGCATTAACACCCCCGCAGTAAGAGTCACAGCAGCATATTTAACAGGTGCCTGTGGGCTATATCAGAGTTTTATGGACAGCCTTTATTTTACAATGGGGTTCTTACTTGGTATCTTGTGATAACATTTCACTGTACATGTATACAGCCTTTGCCACTGTATTCAACCAATACCAAGATTGTCTCAACATATAAAACAGCATCATATATCTCATTTTGAGTGCAGGCAGTTGGTGCCATGAAGCTACTTTTACGGCAAAGAGGTAGTCACTTCCTAAGAACAAGAGAGTCACTTCTTACAAGCAAGATAATAATAATCAGATTTTTAAATGCACATTTTCACATCCATCTTGATTTCATTTTCAGTGACGTCAAAGACACAAGTCTGTGTTTCCAGACATATGCTGTTTCTTTTTCTTTCTGACTGTGTAATGTGTAAGGTCACATGCTGGTGACCCAGAAGCAGCTTATGATTTGATTTTTTATTATTATTTTCAGTAAATGATTCAAATGTTCAGTTCTTGGACCAAGATGATGATGATGATCCAGACACAGAACTGTATCTCACACAGCCATTTGCATGTGGAACCGCATTTGCTGTCAGTGTGTTGGACTCTCTCATGAGCGCAGTAAGCAAACAAAACCTTTTTCATTCCCTTACATCAGACTTATTGTAAAAGAGTATGAAAGTGTAGTCCCTCTTCCACTGGTTGTCAGGAAAAGACACTTTTCTCTTAGATGTCAAGAGAATTTCAGAGCCTAAACTTGGCTATTATTTGAGTGGACATAGAGGCCTTAGAACAACTGAGGTATATAGGACGAATATGAGTCCACAATTTTAAAATCAAAGTGTCTCATGTCAGGCTTAAGAGAGCCAGACCCAAATTCAGTGTGTTAGTCCCTGTTCTTACCATTTATGTCAGACAGCGTCAACCATGTTTTAAGCTTTTAATTTCCTGTAGCCATGAGCAATGCTGTGAGTATGAGCACTGGGAGACAGTGATAGAACTTTATGAAAGCCATTGTACACATCACATAAAGTCTACGTGTGTGAAGAGAGGTTATCTATCTTTTTGACATGAGTTGACTTGTGAATCAAAACGTAAGTGCATGCCAGAAACTGCAGATGGTGGCCTTTGGTTACATTTACATTAGGCTTTTGGTTTGCAGCCATAGTACGGTTTCAAAGCAAACGCCTCAGTCATACTCCTTTTCATCCTCCCTTGCTTCATACGGGTTAAGTTTTCAATCCAGTCTTGTGCCGTGCTAGATGTAGCAAGAACATGGTCTTCTAAAAATCTGAGCATAGGCTCTCCAAGGAATAATATTCTATAGTGCTGGGAATCATGTGCTGTAAACCCCATACAGTATTAGAAGTGAGAAAACAGGTTTCCTTGAAGGAACAAAGTCTGGCCTTCACCTAAATTCAGAATGAAGCTTTTTGCTTTTAAGAAAAAATGATAGTGATCTTTATTATTTAATATTAATATTTCATATTTATGTATCTGTACTTTATAGATCTATTCCCAGCTTCTTACTCACATGTTCCATCTACAGATGAATAGTATCTGTCTACACTGATTAACTTTTATTCTAATGCAGTCTAGAATTTGCAATTAACTCAAAAAATACATATTTTGCATACGTGGCAAATTCAGGAAGCCTAAGCAAGAGCACTTAAACTCTGTACCTTCTCTAATTAAAATCTCTCTCTATAAAATATTTAGCATTTTCACATTATAAATGGGAATAGTTTAACATGTTCCAAATTGTTAAAATGAAAGTTGTTTATCTACTCACACTACTAACTAAATTAATGTCCCTGAATGTATAGTTCAGTAGGGCACTTCTAGAATCTTGGAAAAAGTAAGGTTAATTCTTCTGGTTGCCACTGGCATCACCACAAAAAGAGAGCAAAAAGTTGTGGACGCCGTTGCTTTCTTGTGCAAAGGTATATCATGTAAATAGTAGTGAGGCAATAAGAAATCCTTAGAAAATGTCTTCAAAAATTTTTACTTAGAGCTCATCACATGATCGTCACAATATTTTTAGGTTTTGCTTGCTTTTGTTAACTTTTAGTTTTTGACACCATGCCCCTCCACATCTGCAATTCCTTTCTTCAACAGAGTCTTTTTTTCAAACATTTTCACATCTAAGTGGTCATATTATGTGTCAGGGGCAGTGCAGCCTGAAGCCAGAGAGCTAAATGTGATAACAAGAGTAGAACATTCTAACTTAGAAAAAGTACTAATCAAGAAGACAAGCCAAGGGTACAGTCAGTTAGTATTGTTCACCATTTTGTCTTTTCTTTCACCGCTTCACTGATCGGTGGCAGTGTTATTTTCTCTTTCATTCCTCAAAGGCCTAGTAAAGAGTTGGAAAAGTACAGTTCTTCCTGACCCTTCAGAAAGCGTAAAATGTGTGGAATGTTTTCCCTTTACTATCCCCACTCTCATGGGGATGGTGTATTCTCCTTTCACTTCTCCACGGAAAAGACTGTTTTTCACACAAACTAATCCACTTGCACTATATTACCTCTTCTATTTTTTTAATTATTCTTGGGTTTATGATTCCTTTTTTTTTTTTTTTTCTTCCCCTAGAATACTCTTGTTTTTAGGGACCAGCTTCTATTTATCCTACCTGATTTAGAGCCAGTACTGGCAAACTGAAGCCGAAATCCTAACTAAATCATGAGATTTGCAGTCATGCTTTCATTCTATTTATTGTGCAGACACGCAATGCATGAACTGTACCATTAAGAACGAGTCTCTTCTTAAAGTGGTGTAGTTTTATAGTAAAACTGCTGTAAGAAAGATTAGAAAATAGAATGATACACACATACACAGTGTGTGTCTTTCTGACTTGCAGGTAATTTGAAATATGCATATAGATGTAAAAAAAAAAAGTATAAATTAAATTATAAATATTTTTTTGAAGTGTTCAGTTATTGAATAATAGTAATTCAACAGTATTCATCAGTGTTGAATTATTTATTTCTTTCATATATTTTTATTAATATAGAAGTAGTGGACTATACCCTACTTATAAATCACAGATTAGAAAATACTTGGTCACTTTCTGATTCAAAACTGAATGCTGAAGATCATTATATTCTTCCAGTTTATCTTTATTTCCTATAAGATGACAGTATTAGATAGTATAAATTTGACATTGTCTCTTGTTTTCTTATTTCAAACATTAAAAGCTATGAGGTTTACTTTACATGATGCTGTCTACCTGCTATCTACACACAGTTTGTCCTCTGTGGGAAAAGCAATATATTCTACAAGCATATGATTCACAGTGTGGCAGTTCAAAGATCATTGCTCTGAATATAGTAATGAACTCAAAAACTACATTGTCTTTTTGATGAGCTGGTAACAGTGGCCTTTCCAGGCTTTGGTTAAAGTGTATTATTGTACTCTCTGTGAAGCCTGTAGGCAAGGTTCATGTTTTAAGTGTTGCAGTGGCTATTGTTAAATAGTACCAGCTAATCATTATTATATCTTTGAAGAGATGTCTACTAGCATCAGAGACATGAATGATACATTAATATTTGTTTTTTCATAGCATACGCAAACCCAGGGAAAGAATATATGTAGTCTTTCTGTCTCCAGGTGGTGCCACTCCTGAAAAGCAAAGCACATTCTCATTACCAAATTGAATGGGACTAAAAAACATGGGATTGGAAGCATTTTTTAGATAATGTGGGTGTTTTGTAAAAGGTTTATCTTCAGCCATAAGAAAGCTACATTGCATAGGCTAGCTTAAGAGTAGCAAATTTTTTGAGAAGTACTTTTTCCTTTTCTGGGTCTTGTTGAGATAGTTATTCAAGCAAATCCTGTGCGTGCAAGGAAACCAGTTTTATCAACACACAGTACCTTCAAAGGTTTGAACAGTTGGCCAGAGAGCCAAAGGTTTTCTATTATTCCTTTTGGCACTGAAGCTATGAGAACCACAGAAGTTCTGGCAGGTTGGCATCCCTCCCATGAATACTGGTGATAATAAATTCGCTATGTGGTTGGAGTGGTGCTGTTAGAGTCAAGGATCTCCAGAAATGTATTATACCATTTAGCATCCCATATCCTAGAATTTATTTCCTTGTGCTAGAACTTTAGGACTTAATTTTTGTTCTATAATACTAAATGCTATTTTTTTCTTCATATAAATGGAGGCACAGAAGACAAAGTTAAAACAATTAGTTAAAAATAACTTTTCAGTATACACATTAGTCAAGTGTTCTCCCTCAGGGATCCTTACAGTCTTATTTGTACATAAAAGAAACTGTTCTAATCTCTAATATGGACATTTTGAAGCAAGACTATTTTTTATGCAAGCTGGTTAAGGGGAATAGCAAGCAGCATCTTGTAACCTAAAGTATCCCCAAATTTCTTTAAAGCTTGAACAGTATCTTGAGAATAAGTGGATTTTCAAACCACAAAATGCTGTTATTTATTTTGTGCTGTTGATTCTGTCTCAAATGCTGTTTTGTTATTGGTATAAGCTAGCAATGTTAGTTCAGTTGTCCATCAGGTTTGGATATAAATAATTTATTCAACAGAATTCTTCCAACTGTAAAAGAAAACCAAGTTACAATATTTGTTTGAAAGCAATGTAAAACCCAAATGTACTGGAGGAGGTGTCTTCTTAAAAGAAAACCATAAAAAAGCACACTAGAAACACAAGAAAAAATGGCAGCTATGACATGAAAAATGATAATTTTAAACTAATTCCAAATGAAAGGCAAAGTGCTATTAAAGTTGAAGCAATGTTATTAAAAGATGTGCTAATTTTCAGTTAAATTTTCTGCAAAAGACCAATTAGTTTAAAAGACTTGACAGCGTTAACTGCAAAACATAAGCACTCTGATAATTATACTTTAAAAAATGATTGAACAAATGGGAAAGCATGCCTGAAACATTTGAAAGAACTGTGCTACAATTCTGGAGCATGGGCTAGGTGGCACTGCTAGCTCAGATATCTGTATCAGAATTTCCTTGCTATTTACCCAGTTTCAGTGTCTATGATGCACTTCCTTTTTTCTGTGTTCAGACGATGCTTATTTCACATTCTTATTCAGGATGCTGATCATAGCAATGTCATACAGATGTCCAGTGTTGGCTCAGTTAATGGCAGCATCAAACAAGTATTTCTTCAGTTATGATTTTACAGTCAACAAAAGGGATTTACTACCATCACTGGAAAGTGTCTTGTTACTTTAAGTACAGCAGCACCTTTCCAAAGACATTCTGTAGATCAGCTTCTTATAAGTACTGGCATATCCAGGCCATGTATCATCCCAGAGAGCAAGTAGAAGATCACTCTCAAATTAATTTCAGTGTATTATTATTCTAAAGGAAATGGATATCAACTAATTCTACTTTTCAGTGTTCCCCAGTTCCAAACTGGCAAGAGGTAATGAGTCTGATTTTTGTGACAATCCAAATTATGGATAGTTGAGGTTTTCCTGGGAAGTGTATTAGTACAGGAGAAAGCAACCCTATTCAGCAGAAGGTGTCAAGTTACAGCTTTCTAATTCACCCATACTTTCTTGCTTTTGGTTGGATGTTTTCTGATCTGTTGCAATGCCAGAGCAGTTTGTCCTGAAAGTTGGAATCTTTTTACTCATAGATGGCAAAACCCCAAAAAACATAATTCGGCTGCGCTCACTCGTCAGTGGTGACATCCACATCAGTCATGGTGTGAAACTCAAATGAAACCATTATTCCAAGATAAATGTTGCATCCTTTGCTAACAATTGTCTCAGCTTTGCCTTAACATTTGTCTGGCAGTGGGAAGCCTTTCTTCAGTGACAGCATTCTGTTCCATCGACAATAGACCTGATTCTTTTCTCATTTGCATCAGTTTTATAGTAGTGTATGGCTCCCAGAGTTATTCCTGGTTGGCACATGGCATGAGTCAGAATTGGGCCCATTATGTCTTAATTACACTAGTATTTGAGGAAGAGGGTATTTTATTGTATCTGTATTAATGAATTTGTGACAGGTGCCTGACTTGATATATTATTTTACTGCTGATTTCATTTCTTGGTTTAATATGAGATCTTTAGTAAAATGAGCAATATGGCCACGGCATAATTTTTTAGTAGATCATGCTCTATGGAGC
>JBCJKH010004786.1:0-45479 GCA_039877255.1 Loriculus beryllinus | reverse complement strand
CTGCCCATGGCAGGTGGGTTGGAACTAGATGATCTTAAGGTCCTTTCCAACCCTAACTATTCTATGATTCTATAAAGACCATCATGTTTGAAGAGACTGAAATGTGAAACTTACAGGTAAAGTGATCTCTAGAGCCGGAATTGCTAACTTTGTGGGAGCACAGGTGTATGTGTTACTGAATGGTGAAGGCTTTTTGTATGGTCTGGCGTACCTCAGGAAAGGGGAGCATCTGTTAGAAATGCATTGTGATCCACATAAGAGGCATCAGTATTTGTAGAAGGTCAGCTGTGTAGAATGATTAAATAGTTGGGTTATACTATTCTAGTTTCACATAAAGTTACAAAGATGAGTATTATTTTCAACTGTATACATGTAAAGTAAAAAAGGGTGAATTGTAAACCAAGCATGAGTTGGCCAGTGTTAAAGTGTTTAGTTGTTAGAGCTGTACTCAGGGTGGTTGTTGCTGAGTGAGCTCTGCTGAGCACATGCTTCTCTTTCTGTTATTGTGCATAATTTCCAAATACTTTGTAACCACTTCCATTTTAAAAAAAACCCAACCCCAAAGCTATTACATATCCTGGGATCTGCTGACTACTGGTATTTGTGTTCAGTGCCTGATGCAATTAACCTAAAAAGATTCCTCACCAAATTGACAAAATATGGTATTTGGTTCTAGGAGTTGAATTGATCTTGGTCAAGATGCATATAAACTTCAGAGCTGTGAACCTAGTGGCATCCCTTACTGTTAGAAACCATAAAATGGAAATCCAGTATTTGATTTGAATAATGTATTTCTAATGTTAATGAAAGGTTTTATTTGTTTCATAACACAGAAATTGCCTCTGATGGACTGAAGGGTCGTGTATTTGAAGTGAGCCTGGCTGATCTGCAGAATGATGAAGTTGCCTTCCGTAAATTTAAGCTGGTAACTGAGGACGTTCAGGGCAAAAATTGTCTGACCAACTTCCATGGAATGGACCTCACCAGGGATAAAATGTGCTCCATGGTCAAAAAGTGGCAGGTGTGTAAAGCATGAGGTCTGTGTTGCTGTCAGCGCCTCAGGGAAAGGAGGCAGCCACTGGTGCATGTACAGCTGCATTTGCAGTGGCAGCAGCAGATGTTAGTGAATGTCGGGTGGGTCATGTTGAGAAACCTGTCCATCGTGTCGATGGTAAATGGCTGTTCTCTTTTAGACGATGATTGAAGCCCATGTAGATGTCAAAACGACCGATGGTTACCTGCTGCGCCTCTTCTGCGTGGGTTTCACAAAGAAGCGCAATAACCAAATCCGCAAGACCTCGTATGCCCAGCATCAGCAGGTGCGGCAGATCCGCAAGAAGATGATGGAAATCATGACCCGAGAGGTCCAAACCAATGACCTGAAAGAAGTTGTCAATAAGCTGTAAGTTCTGCCTCTGATTTACTGGCTTTTTCCCCCATTATAGTTTACATGGTTGCTTGTTGGCCAGTTTTCCCCGGGGTACTTGAGGATTTCAGGTGCTTCACATAGTGTTTAGCAGAGATCAGGCAAAGTGCCTCTCATGTTGAAAACCCAGCACGCTGTTCTTTCAAATACTGAATCTCTACATAGTATTTGGCTTCCATCAACCATCATAAATAAGTTTGCATAAATGTAGAATTAGGCTCTCCAGAGGTTTTTCGATTCATGTATCTACAGACTGTAAAATTGTAACTGATCAGTTGGGGCTGTGAATGTTCTTCTGACAGAAGGATGTTCTCTGAAGTGTGGCTTTTGCTTCCAGAAGTTACACATTCACTCAGAATGAGCATGCTTATACTATATCTCTTCTAATGGTGCAAGGAAGATGTTTTGGAATCTAAATGTACCTAAAGTACAGAGTTGATAATACATACAGGCTTCTGTAGACTGTTATGTATGCTTAAGAATTCTTTTAAGCCTGCTGTTGAAGAAGTAGAAACAGTGTTTAATGTTCTTGGGCTGCTGTGCTCTGACTCCTCAGGATCCCAGACAGTATTGGCAAAGATATAGAGAAGGCGTGTCAGTCCATTTACCCACTTCACGATGTCTATGTCCGCAAGGTTAAGATGCTGAAGAAGCCCAAGTTTGAACGTAAGTCAGTTACTGCAGACTTGGATGCTCTTAGAGGAGGAGGTGGGAAGCTGTTAGTTTAAAATGCATTTGCTCTTGGAGAAGATGTTAAAGCAGCATCATAAGCTTCAGTGCCTTCTTTACTACTAGTAAAGAGGCATGTCTTTCTAGTCCAGTGTTTGACTTTCAGGCTTGACAGCCAAGCAGGATTCCTGCACTTCAGAGCTTTTTTGAATTCTTGCCTGAAACTGCTGCTGAATGCTTAAAGGCTTTGGCTTGGGAATGAGTGATGACAAAATGTTTCGGTCCCAAATGACATGGAATGATTCTATCTTCCCATTTTCTGACATTCCCGTATAATGTAGCAGCCTATTGTTGACCTTACCTCTTTTAAAGAAAAAGTTGAATTTGCAATTTCATTGTGTAGCACTTCCTTCCCTGCTTGCTTTTGTCTGTTACTGCAGCAGCATCTTGCATGAGCCTTCCAAAGTGGCCTTGATCATGCCCACATTGAATCTTCTGGTGGTTCAATTTGTATCTGATGATCAATACAGTAATTTAAAACTGTTTGAATAGGTGCATCTCTCACTGTTTATAACACTTCTTTCTAGTGGGCAAGCTGATGGAGCTGCATGGAGAAGGTGGTGGTGCTGGCAAACCCACTGGGGATGAGGCAGGCACTAAAGTAGAGCGAGCTGATGGATACGAGCCACCCGTGCAAGAATCTGTCTGAAACTAAAAATGGATGGAAAATAAAAGTTCTAATATACAGAGCTATTGCTTGGTTGCTTGTATTGATGCTAAACAAAGTTGGCACTGGGTGTGCGGATGGGATTTTCATCAGGTAAACCCATTGCCTTAATTTAAGTAAAAAACCCTAAACTTCTGGAGATCTGCTTTTCATGACTGGTGATGTGAGATGGGTGGAAGAAAGCAGACTCCTTCTTGAAAGGGGGGGAAGTACAATACTAAGGGTTCTGAATGCTGGGGTTTCCCAGGAATTTTGATCCTCGCAAAAGAAATTTTGTGGGCGTGTGCAGAGGTTGCTGTGGTAACAGGTGCATCAAGGAGGAGCATTGTGCAGGGAAATGGGGGTGCCACACAGGGAAACCGGTTGTTTCTGGGAGTTTAATATAGGGAAGTTTTAGGGATTTATCCATACTGCTTCCTTGAGAATTATGTATAAGCTTGGTGGCAGTTTGGTATGACCTGTCATGGGATAGACTTGGTCTCTGAAAGTCAAAGTTGTCAAGTAATCTGATTCAAATAAAACAACTCAGATTAATTTGATAGGGAAGCAGGGTTTTCAGCAGTGCAGAATATGCTCAAGAACAGGGTTGTGTGTTCAGCCTCTGTGAGAACTGAAGGGTAGGTGTAATTACAGTTAAAAACCCCATGGAACTTGAGGGGGAAGAATTCTGCCACGAAATGGCAAAAGTCAGTGTTCAGAACATAAAGCACACTGAAGTGATTTGCTGAGTAATTCTTAGTGCTTTTTCCGTCATCTGGTGGCATTTTTGCTGCTTGTTTGGCTTATGCAGGCTTAAAGATTGAAAGAGTGTGTATTTCTGGCTAAGTATTATGCACTGTGGGCATGTTTTGATTAGAATTGGGCAGCAAACCTAAACCTGTGCTGTTAAATTGTTCGGAAGTTTGTGATTTAAAATCAGAATAAAACGGTTTTGACCTATTTGGGAAGGTCTCTGAGGTAGTGGTGGCTCTTGCAGTCAGCTCTGAAATAGCTCTGGGCAAGAAACCCAGGAAAGTAATGAAATGTTACTGTTGCAACAAAGACTGTAGGGGGAAGTAAAGGAGTGCTACCCATGAGGGCTGTACTCCTCCCTACCAGGGACTTGCGTCTTCTCCTGGTTGATAATTCTGGTGTGGAGCAAATTGTGGGCAAAATGAAAATATGTTTCTTAATTTATTTAGGAGACTGCAGAGATGGGATGTCATGTTGTGATTCCAAGATGATGTTTTAATATGGGGAATGATATTAAACAGCCCATGACTTACTACTCACGTAACCATCTTTTTGGACTGTAAATGCAGGCCTGCTCATCCTGCTTTTTGGTTTGTGCAGTGGAAGTGTGAGTCTGTGAAACGGTCACAATGCTGAAATAAGCAGAAGGAATAGTGCTACTTTTAACCTGCTTTGCTCTTTCCATCTATAGTGTTCAGGCAGATGTCATTCTCCTCCAGGAGTCCCACACAGTCACGTTTTTGAAGCTGTATTTTACAACAAATGTCTCTTTGCTTCCTAACAAAAATGAGCATTTTTCACTGCAGTTGGAAAACTGATTTAGCACAGGTGTGGCGGGATTGGTGATCTTTGAACCTGCTGTAGTAAGTTTCAGTGCAGGTATGTACGTATGTATCTGTGCATCAGAGTAAGATCTGTCTGTTTTCTAGTAATGGACATGCTGGCTGTGTTGTCTCTGCTTTGCAGTAGTTCCACCAAATAAATCCAGAGGGGCTACAGGTGGCCTGTACCCTCTGGGACTAGAAAAGTTAGAATCTGAAGGACTAATTTCTGAGAACTTGGGCCTTTTACCCTGCTACTTTTTCCTTCAGCTGTATGTCTGAGAAGTGTACATTGCAAAAAGGCTAGTCCAAGAGGATCTGGGGAAGGAACAAGAACTTGCTTTATTCATGTTGAATTTATATTTTGGAATAGTAGTCTGCTGGCATTACGATGTAGGCACTGTGTGTAAATGTATGTGTTACAACATGAGTTCAGATGAGGCAGAAGTAAGCAGGAAGGGAAGTTTTGTGCATCCTCTGTATTTGTACAAATACCAGCTTAAAAAACGTATGAATAGGAGCAATTGGCAGAGCACGCCTGAAGAATTGCTAATCAGCCCAGGGTCAGCGTGTGCATTCGTCTCAAATGATCTTGCCATGGTGAGTAATGCTTCACTCTTGTGTGATACCTGCAATGACAGCTGGTTGCTGCAAGTAGCAAATACAGACTCTGCTGCAGGTCGTAATTGTGAAACACACCCGACTCTGAGGGCTGGAATAAACTGTGTTATAGGCATCAGGATTCTCTGAGGGGTTCGGATCACTTGCAAAGTGATGTGATACTACTGTATTGTTGCTTTGGGGGTGGGTTGTTAGGATTAGGTTTTTTGCTTGGGGTTTTTGTTGCTGTTGGGCTTAAGCAGAATAAGATCCATAAAACTTGTGGAAAGCTCAGGGCTCACCAACTTCAATGCCATTGTGACTTAATTGTAAAAATTTTATTGGTTAAATACATTCTTAATTTACAGAGGTACCATAACAAACTTACTGGACTTAACAAAGATTTATTTAGGACACTTAATTGTACACATAACACAGATGTCTTCCTGAAGCTATCTCCAGAGGGTGGGTCAAACAGAAAAGGTTTTTGATAAATGAGCTTTTACTATGATAACGTATGTGGGGTCTAGCAGAATTTCAAGGCTACAGCCGAAATTTGCTGCTATATTGCAGATAGGATTTGTGCGCCACCTCATTCTCCCGTCTTTTTTTGCAGATTCTGTACTGTGCACCTTAGGAATTTCACGTTACCATCAGTATGCAGCTTCATGGTGACATAAGGAATCAGTCTTAAGAAAATCCCTTGTTTTGGTTTTAAGAACTAGGCTGTAGTAGCTGCCTGCAGTAATGCAAGCAGCCTTTAGATGGCACTCCTTGCTCTGAAGATAAGGCTTTGCTGCTCCTTCCTGCCCTGCGTGATAGGGAGGAAGTGGTTCAAATAAAACAGTGGCCGTAGTCAGGCACTGACTTTGCACATTCAGTGGAAATTACAAACAAAAAACCGGTCAATACACAATTATAAAAAGGGGACGAGGAAATTGAGGAAAAAAAATAGAAAAAGTCAGTTCTACTTTTGAGACTTGTATCAAAATCTTAGAAAACTGCCAGACAAACAGTAAGTAAACATAATACACTTCAGCCTCATCCACCACCCCAGTGATGTGGTGGGTCTTGGGGGGACCTGGGTATCGTGTTGGTGTGGGCTCTGCTTGCTTTTGCTGCTCTCCTCACACTGAGACCACTGAAAGGTCAGGGACTGCAGTGGCCCAGGTTGTGGTGGAAGAAGCCTGTCCTCAGTAGGGTGACCCACTCAAAGCTTGTGGTTGAAAAGCCTTCAGTGGGCTTGCAGGAGTCAGGCAAGCTAGACAGCTGTGTGTTTCCTTGGATTTCTCTAGATAGAGATGACTGTTTTATTGGAGTAAACAACAAGAACCTTTGAATCTCCTGGCAGGATAGCTTAGGGAGTGGGAAGGGTTGTCCTTGGTGGATTTACTTACACTGAAGTCTGATTCCACAGGAGTTCTGGACAGGCTTGCTAAGGATGTTAAAACTGAATAATAGGCGTATAAATTGTCATATTCCCATCTTTCTAGAATAGCACATGATTTATAATTGTTTCTATGTTAATCCTGTTAATGAAAGCAGAAATCCAGTTTCTGCTTAATTAAAACTGTGATCTGCCTCCCCCAGTTGTGTGAATGGTATTGCTGCAGGTTTAAATACACAACATTTCACATTCATGAAGCTTCTAGAGAAATAAAGAAAGTACTAAGGTCTATGTCTGTATTTGCACTTACTGTGCCATAACTGTGATTGATTGTGCAGAGTAAACCAGTGCTGAGGACCTCATGCCTGTGCTACATGTTCCTTGGGCTCACTTAGCCGGTTCCCTGCTGTGGAGGAGTCCTGTGCCTGCTGTGATGGTAATCAAAGTGCACTGCACAGAGATGGGAGAGTTGTCCTCACCAGTCTGCTTAGATACTAAATTAGATGCACCCCGATCTTTGGCAGCAGCAGGTACTTGTCATAACACTACACCTCCCATTGGTAAAGTTGTATGCAGTCACACTTAGTTGTGTGACTAACTTAAAAGCATCTCGGGATCAGTGATGATGCCTCTAGTTTCCAGTCTCTATCCACCACTCAACTGTTGGCCCTTTTGCAACCTGAACTTCCAGATCCACAAGAAAATCCTGTTATGAGTATCCCAATACCGTGTGACCTGCATCTCTTCTGCAGTAAGGACCTGTGCATACAGTTTACTGGTTGCTTTTTGCTATAGTACAAAAGTGCTGGAATACAGTCAGCAACGCAAGAGCCAACTGCAGGGTAGTGTTTTCTATTCCAGTCTGATGAAGTTAGCAGTTAATCAAAATGTGTTCAACTATTTTGTCAGAAGCCAGGTGTTGCAGAAAAGGAATTTATAGGAACTTCTAGTAATAACATGAAGGTACCTCAGCCGTGTCTCCCTCAGTTTCTTGTTCAAGTCATACTGCTGCTTTTCACTAAATGACTTTGCTTGAAGTAACCTCTTGCCAGGCGTGTTTTCCTTAAGGCCTCAACAGACCATCTATAATGATGCTCAGTATAGTCGGTATGTGGCAACAAACTGGAAACTAATCCCATGTCTGCTGAAAGCTAAAACCAAGGCTGTATAATATTCTTCATGTTAAGGATAGGAATGGTGTTACTGAAGTATGTTCCAGTTCTTGAGTGGCAAATGAAAGGCAGGCTGAGCAAAGACTGGCTTTTCACTTTACACGAAGGGGGTGGAGGGGTAAATAGTTGGAATAGTGCAGCTACTGCATGGAGGGGGTTTGAGAAAGCTCAATAAATGCTGTCTGTCACAACTAACTGCAGCTGGGAAAGAAGGGCACAATGGTGCTTGAACAGTGGGCAGTAGGAAAATGTAAACCTGTATCTGGAAAGGATTTTGGGGGAAGGAGGTCTAAGGTGATTCGTATCAATCTGAACATTATTCATTGAGGAGCAAAATACTTACAAGTTTTACTTTTGTGATCTTCCTGTATGAGCAGCTTGGGCTAATAATGGAAGAACATTACACAAAGATCTGCTTTGAGTCTTCCCTCTCACCTGAATTAGATTTGGTATTTTTCTGCTATGATGTATCAGTTATCTTCCTTATCTTCTAAGCCATGAAACAAGCAGATTCTACTGCTAATGTGGAAGCCAAGCAGTAATGAAACCTGAATCTCAAACTTGATCTACATACTGATTTCTGTAATTAGATTTTAAAAACCAATTTTTAAGTCTGGATTTAAAAAAGATTTGAAAGAAGCCTGAAGAAGCTTTATGCAGACTTTGTGCATGATAAATGTAATACCAGATAGTAAATGTACTAGAATGCTATTTTAAGTTAAAATGGTGTTGCACCACAGTATTTTGCTAGTTGGAAAACACTAAAAACCCTGCTTGTATTTGCTCTCAGAGCATCCACGAAGCTTGACTATATACACTGTCACAAAAGACTCCAATTCTCTTATTTGACTTCAAGATACTAGTATGACTGTCTAGAAAAAGTAGTGCAAAACATTGATAGTCAAAACATGTTGATGCCTTTGCTGTGCCTTTAGGATAGAAAACATTCTCTCCTGTGTGCAGGGAGTACAGAGAGAAGCAACACTCATGGTGCTTTTAAAATCTGAACAAAGTTCTTGGGAAACATCCCGGACTTCCCTTGTATCTCTCCACACATCCAGTCCTCGTCCACAGATTCCAGCTCTGTTATTATCTCACCTGCCTGTAAGAGAAGGAGTAACGTGAGCCTGGGCAGCTTACCCTGCAATGCTAACACATGCATAGCTGATGTTACTCAGAAGCAATTAATACCAATCAAATAGAAGTAGGATATGGCCAGTCTCTTCTATTGGTTGTGTCTCTGAGATTGTTTGTTCAAACCAGCTGAAGCTTCTTTTAGGGTAAATACTTGTCTATACTGAAAAAGCACTGCTGGGTAACTTCTTGTGTTGCTGAAGCTCTCCAGGTACATAAGAGAGTTGTCTCACAGGTTCCCTGCCTCACTTGTTATTTGTGTGTTTCCCTGCTGTTATTAGGGTTTCTTTTCTGAAAACACAAGCTTTTTTTTTTCTTTCCCCTTTTTTCCTTCTTTCAATTTAGTCCCAGTATTTCCCAGCATTTGGGAAGTTTCCAGAGGAAAGTGTCCTCTCCCCAGCAGAAAAACAATCATCTAAGTATCTCCGTGTGCCTGTTTAAAATAATCTGTGGCTCCTGTATTTGATCCGTCCTCCTGTTTCCATCATCTCATGCCACACCCTTCATCTGGTGGCCTGGCCTTTCTGCCAGTACCTCTGTTCCCCTTTTCTGCTTTAGAAAATCATCTGTCCTTTCAGTATTGCAAGCAGCTAGTGCTGAAACTTATTATTTTGCTATTTTAGAAGGGAAAATAGTGTGTTCCAGCTGATAACACAACATTTTGGGCCTGCTGTGTAAGTCTCTTGTTTCTCAGAAACTTGCTTCTGAGGACGCAGTTAGCTAAGTCATGACTTTGAATCCACAAGGGCATGCTCACTGTTTCTTCCTCATGCTTCTTAACACTATCTGAGCATCCACCAAGTATTCAATTTCTCCCCTTGTTCCTTTGACAACTTTGTATTGTGCTGCCAAATGTAGATTATGCTGTACTAGGTGTCTCTTAGAGTAACTGCTGCTGTAACACTGGCACTCTTACTATAATCCTCCTTCTTGCTGCTGCTAAAAAAAAGATGTTCCCTTGACCATATCAACTGGTCAAGAACTGAAAGTACTGCAAAATGAGGTTGGTTTGTTTCTTGTCATGTCTTCTGGATCAGAGAAGTCAGAGGAGTTCTGTACCTCCTGACCGCTTTTCAACGTCTTCAGTAAAAACTGCCAATATGCAACAGAAGTGGTAAGGGCAAAACTTTGTTGAGAGGCCATTTATCAAATGTGTTAATATCTATTCCTGTTAACGTACTTTGTTCTTTCTTGTTCCAAACCTACTTTCACAGTAGATGAATCTTTTTTTTTTTTTGGGATTCTTTAGCAGCATAAGACCTTTTGGAAAAACATTTAAGAGAGGTATTTACCTTGAAGGAAAGCTCATCTTCATTTTCTCCATGAAAATCATAAAGGGCTTTGGCTTTTCCTTTCTTTCCTCCTACAGACTGTGACAGCTCTACCCTGGCTGCAGAACACAGACAGGACAAGTTATTTGGGTTGGAATGAAATAAATCTGTTTCCAGAGAAGTTTTCTGTCATTCTCATGTTTTCTCCCCACTACTGTGCTACAGGCTGTCCAGATGGTATTACTATTGCTACCTGGCAAATTCACTGTCCTACTGGAATAAAAATCTCTACTGCCACCAGTTCATTTTACAGTACTAACACATTCTCATGGTTCTGCCTCTACAAGGACTAAAATGAAAGTTCACTTGCTTAACTTTCCAATAGTGATATCTAGTAAAAGCTGTCTTTTCCTCTTTGTACTTGGAGATGGAGCAGCACTTGGTGTGTGCTATTTGCCAGTTAGGTGGAATTTATTTCCTGTCAACTTTCACTCATAGCTTTACTTGCAAAAGCAAAAGGAAAACACAGTGACATTTTACGTCCTCTGTGAAGGTTTTGCCTGCAGTGATTTGGGGATCAAAGAGAAGCTTCGGGAGAGTAAGCAGCCCTTGTTCCTTGCTTCACCAAGGGCATTACAATAGATCTGTGCCAAGATGCACCAGTTGTAGTTATTTACAGTTCTACCAGCTCTTTGGCTATGCTGCAGTGTTTTTCTTCAGCTGAGGGAGAACCCAGTTCTCCAGTCATCCCCCGCACCTTTTGTACCCTTGAATTCCTGTACTAAAGGCAGCTCAAGGGTCCTGTTTTGCCTGTGCTTAAACCACACTTTAAGCCATCCTATAATAATCTGCATTACCTCCCAGATAACTTACTGACTAGAGCATTATATTGCCATTAGAAAGAGTGGTTCAACACTTACTTAGTTTAGCTTTAGGATACTAAGGACTGCAGTGGTGTGTGGCTTGTTAATGCAATAGAATAGTTGGGTTCTCCCAGAATCCAAATGCCACGATTGTCACAACCCAAGGAATAATGAATTGCCATCTAGTAGGAACACTGTACCTGAACAGATCTGAACAAAAACTGCTGGGAAAATCCCTTCCTTTTCATTCAGTCTTCCTCTATACCACTCTGGATCTACTTGTTCCAGTATTTGGATGTAGTCGCCCTTTTTAAAGGATAAATCGTCTTTGGTTTCTGCTGTGAAATCATGAAGCGCTTCACACCACTGTACTGAGCGTCTGTTGTTCTATTCAAGTGAACAGAAGAAATGCATTAATTTTAGAAGCATTAATGGTGCCCATAAGCTGATGGATGCTGGTGAAAGCAGCTGTACAGAACACGGGTGTCCTGACTTTCTCTCATACAATAGTGTTGCTGCAGATGTAGACAAGAATGGCATTTCAGCAATTACTGCAGAATTTCATCTGGGCTCAGACGCATTCCTTTTTATCACTGATGGCAGGGGACAGGATTAATCAAGTCAAAATTAGACCACTCCAGCAATACTTAAAATAGAGCTAACAAGAATTTGCTTCAGCACAAAGGATAAGAATTTACTGATGTTAATTTGCCAGGAGCTACGAATTCAGTCTGTTTAAGCCAACTGTCAAGACTTCAAGATGGGACCAAGCAGCACTGTGGGCGGCGGGCGTTGTGTTACATCCAGGGATAAAAGTTGTGCAGCTAATGTAACATTAGAATAGAAAGTCTGTATAAAGCTATGAAAATGCTGCTTAAGTTCTGGCCCTCACCTACAAAGTTTTATTACCTGAGGAAGGGAAGAAGAAGCCTCCACCTTGTTCTTTAGTGTTGCTCCTGTACCTACATAAGTAAAGCACAATTTAGAATGACAGCAACAACTATTCAAAACCTTACTAATGATAGAGATTTTAGATATTTAAAGTGATTATTAAGAACAGCTTCTTAAGAACTCCTACTATTCCTTTTGGGTTTTTTAATGTGTCTTTTCTCTTTTTCTACCTCCTTCCCACATTCATTGTCCTTTTGCACTTCTCTCCTATACACATGCAGTACAAAACCAGGTACCTGAAGATTTTTGCAAACATATTCATACCTGTTCCAGGCAGATCTTCAATTACTTCCACGAAGTTCAAGGGGAAGATTCCAGATATGCCTCTGAGCTCTCCTTTGGCCCACTCCTCATTTACATAGTCTTTCAGGATAATAGTTTCACCTTCTGAAAAACTGAGCTCATCTTGCTGATCTCCAATATATTCAAATCGTGCTACACATCTTGGGCCTCTGCACAAAAATAAAGAGAGAAACTGACTTGCCTTATTTATTATCATTGCCCACTTAATAATATGCCAGCATTGTACAAAATATGGACTGATATAATAATTTAAATGACAGAATGCACTGAAGACAAAACGGGTGGAAAATTGGCATCTAGCCCTGGTTCTCATCTCTGCTTTCTGAGGAGGATGAACAAGCTGGATGCAACTTCTGCATCACAATCCCTGTTACAGTATTTTGCATAAGACCCTATTTCTCTTCCAAACAACAAAAACAATGTCACTTTGTTTCTGGGCTACCTGACCCATTTTATAGTTTTGCCTATATTCAAGTAACTGTCCTGATACGCTTATGTTAAGAACTTGATGGTTTTTTTGATCAAGCATCAAATTTAAATGCAATCAAGCATGATGGGCAGGGGGTGGGTGTTGTGTATTTGTGCCAGATCCCAAATGCATGGAGGTTTCACAGGGGTAAGATAGTTTTAATCTACTTTGACAAAATTCATTCTGTAAAATCCATCCCAGGCATGGGGAAATAACTTATTTATCAATGAAACATCAATGAAACATCTGATAAATTTCACATAGTTTGTTGAAATGCTGAAAAAAACCCTACATTTTTCCTTTAAATATACATAATAATGTAATAAACTAATAATGAAATAATAAGAAATTAAGAAAATGTTTAATCTCTCAGAAATGAAAAAAAGTGTAACAGGCTTCAATTCTTTATATAGCATCACAGCACACAACCACTGTCAGTAGCTTGATTCTCACCTCTGTCCCCTACTCCTATTTTTGCCAAAGCTTCAGGACAGAGCTAGCATTACCTGTTTCTTTCTTAGCTGCAGAAGCAGCTTCTAAAAATAAAGTTTCATTTAAGGCAAGCCAAGAACAAACTGAATTATCCCACTGATACTAATAGTTCCTCTCTCTTCCTGAATTTCTTTTAATTGGTGTAATGAATGATTACAAAATCCAATAAATCATTGAGTAAGAATAGCACAAAAGATGTTTCTTGCCCACAGATCTTAGTACAAGTGTTTGCAAATTGAAATGAATGTGCTTGAAGTATATTTGATAATTTAATTTGGGGAACTTTAAATGCACCTGTATACTTACACACTTTAAGGTTAGATAGATTTCTCTACTTAAAGTACAGCTATATTCTGTCCCACTTCATCTTGTTCTTTCAACTGACTGGGAGCCTTACCACGTTGTGTCTTATAAGGATACTGGAAGAAAGCTGGCAAGGCCAGGAGCAAAGAGAGAAGTGTGCAGTGCTGCTCCAGTTCATCAGATCAGTTCATAGTCTCTGTAACCAGTTTGCATGAAGAATTGTGGGAAACGCTCTTCTAATACAGCTCATGAGAGGAAGAAAAGTGAGTGAAGGGGACTATATCTACATTAATATTTATTATAAACATTATAACATTTATCTTATAAAAATGATGTGTTCTACCAATTTTTGAAGGCACGAAGGGAGCTTTTAGGCTTTTTTCTTTTTTTTTACCTGAATTCAATGATTTCACCAAAAACTGTCAGTTTTGAGAGCTTAAGTTTTAAAATATATTTTGGTGAATAAACTGTTCACCATATTAACCTCAATGCAGGTAACACTTCAAGGGTATCTTTCTTTTTACTTCCTAGTAAATCAACATGAAAAAGAAAACAGTATTGATGTGACTCACTTAATACATTGCGATGAACAGAGTATTCTTCTCCTGTTGCCTTCTTCTGGAACATCAATCTAGAAAGACAGCAAAATAAGTAAAATCTTCTATTTCAGGCTCAAGGCAACATAAGTACAATAAACTTGGAACCAGTTACAATAATCTGTTTTTCAGCTAGGCATCAGCTCCAGTTGTGACCTCCATGTGACACTCTATACATGCTATGATATTTGATGATATTAATGTAGATGTCAGTTTTGTATGCCTGATTTCTCATTTTTTAATCTCATGCAAACAAGGAGCTCTATTTAATTTTTTCTGTTGTGAAACTAATTTGCTGTCTCTACTTGGGGCATGACTGACAGAATATGGGACTGGATGCAACTACACGTTGTTGCATTTAACTCCCAACTTTCAATTGGCAATTGCTCTCTATTATTTACTAGCACAATATATTACAACAGACAAAATTACTGTTTACAATTCTCCTGTCTGGGCTCTGGTAGCCAGCTGTCCTCCAAATACAAATACAACTCACAAATCTCACTTGAATTGGAGAAATACAATTTAGAAAATCAATACATAGATATAGCAAACAGCATTCAATGCCTTTATCATAAGAGGACTTCAACTGTATTTTTGGTATTGTATTTATGACACGAAAGAAGATCTGTGAGATGTGTAAGAATACAAGCCTAGAGACCCTGGCGAGGAGCTTTGGGTTACAGTTTGCTATCACATTAGCCAATTCCCATAAAATCAATGTTTCATTAGCTTATGTGAAGGACTGGAGATCATGCTGCCTTTTAGGATAAATAATCTTTGCCATGCTCTTTCTAGAGCAGCTGGCATCTGTGGTGCTCTGAAGGTTCTAAGTAACAACCACGTCTTATTGCTGGGCATCCAGACCTAACCTGTTACCTAGCTCAATACTGTAAACCACACTGTAGCGTCTAGTATAGAGACCTTGTATCAACATTGAATTTGACATGAATGAAGTCCTCAGTAAATCAAATCCCTGTACTGTGCTATTTTTTGACCCCCCCCTTTTTTTAATTTTTTGCACTCAAAGGGTAACCACAACTAAAATAGAAACACATCTTCCATAGCATTCACGAGGTTGTGTCTGTATCAATGCTGAATTCAACCCAAATAGTCTTTTCACTGTTTTAACATAAAATCTTTTCTCTATTAGCCATCAGTAGCAACAAAAGCTTTTAAATTAAATTGTTGGTCTGTGTAGAAGCAGCTATTCAATTTAGCTAACAAATCTTTTTCATGAAAGCAAATCAAGCATGGTTCTAATATGACTAATGCCAAGTTTAGTTTTTATTCTTAAAATCTTAAACACCATTACAAGCAAAACAGACACCCTGCACTCTTTGTTGGTTACTGAATACTTGGTATTGCCCATGTAGTGGCAGTGCTCATCTCTGCCAGCTGTCCTGACTTTACACAGACACTTACTATCTTTAATGGATCATAGAATACCACATTGGAAGGGACCTCGGAGATCATCTGGTCCAACCTTCCATGGGAAAACATGATCTAAACTAGATGCCCCAGCACCCTGTCCAGCCAAATCTTAAAAAGTACCAAGTGCTGGAGAATCCACCACTTCCCTGGGGAGAGTATTCCAATGGCTGATTGTTCTCACTGTGAACAATTTTCCTCTTCTATTAAGTTGGAACCTCCCCAGGAGTAAGTTGTGCCCACTTGTGCTCTTTTCCAAGTGAAATGGATGCCCATGTGCCCATGCCCAGCCATACAGCTAACAAATCTTACTGCAAGAAGCTTCACAAAAGCTTTCACTGCATCCTGTTGTCAAGTTAGCATTCCTTCATGTCCATACAGCTGGTGCAGATCGCCCAAAGGCCCCTTCCACTGTCACAGAATGGACTTTAATCTCAGACTCAGGCTTGCAATAGATTGACCCAGCTTTTGATGCAGTGAACCATACTGTATCTCTTTTAAAGATAAGGAAGTAAATTAATTGCTATTGGGCTCCAAAACAGCACCTGTCTCTTGCTTGCCATTTACTGTCACATTCACTAACAGGATTGCTTTAAGCTGCTCATTTGCAACAGCACAATCTCCTTGCACTGTGCCAGCACCACCACTTGTGCAGCCACTTAGTAAGCCACTTAGGCAAATTGATCCAGCTGGAACAAAAAATATTCTAGGAGGAAAAAATACCATGTTTCACTGGGCCCAACTGTTGCCCTGACCTATTTCACTACATGGTTATGGAAGTGGTGATTCCAGCACAGTTCAAGGGACAAGAAAATGAAACTGGGAGATTGGGGTGAGGCACAAAAAGCAACCATCTTACAGGGTGTTGATTCCTACATGCAGCTGTGAACAACTAATCTGCTCTGCAGACCTTAAGAAACCACCCAGGTTAACAAAGAGAATCTGGTAAGGGCCATGATTTTTTCACTTGGCTTCAAATGATAGCAAGACAATCTCCATAACACAAGCTGGTCCTGCCAAATCAAACATCTTTCTAATACCATACAAACAATATCTTCTGACTTGTGTACTGCCAGAGGGAAAAGAGATTATGTAAATATAGAATGCGATTAAACACACAGAAGCTATACTAAAACGGAACCAGAAAACAAATGCAGCATGATCTTATGTAGCAATGAATACAAAGCCTACATACAACTACTTTAACAAAGCTGGCAGGAAATATTCCTGTGCGATTCCCACATTTTCCTCTGTACCACTCAGTATCGATTCTCTCCAAAAGACAAACAGTATCTCCAGAATGGAGTTCCAGGTCATCAGGATGCTCTGTAAGACAGCATCATTTCAGTTAACAGTAGTTGTCACACTCACTGATTTTCTTTAAGTAAAACCTTCTTAATAATAATATCACAGACAAAACCAGAACAGGTTTTCAAAAAGTCTTAATTACACTTGATAAACTAGTTGCTTTAAGTAAAAGACTAGCCCAACTATAGCTAAACCCATGGATTTGAACGACTCTACATGCAGACTTTGCAGGTTGAGCTTCCTCATCATTTTTAAGCAATAATTCCTAATAAAATTCCAATTTGAAAATCTGGGAGTAAAACAAGCTTCCAGAATATTCACATTTGCTTACCTGCAGGAAAATCATGCAGGACTACAGCATGAGGTGCACTCGTGTCAGAAACTTTTGGAGGGTGATTTGAATCCTGACAACATATAAATACATGTAGCTTATAAATCACAGAAGATACTGTTAAGTGCTCTGAAAGTAATTTTGTGACTTTAGACACCACGTTTTTCTGTATCAGATAATCACCTTTGTAGGCAATGGTTAATACTGGTCACAGAGCTATGGGACTGAATCTTGTATGCCTTTTGCTAGTGTAAACCAGAACACATTTCATCAAAATCTACTTTTGAGCCAGTAAACTGAAGGAAAGGCATGTAACTTTTCCCAGTATAGACAAAGCCTCAGCAATCTGTGGGTCAGAAATCTGGAGCGTTGGCATCAACTCTCATTGCAAGGGTTGTGGTCAAATTTTGCACTGCTGCTCAGTACTGCATGCTGCCAGCCACTCCTGTTTTATTCGAAGGAACACCCTAGCCCAACTCTCCCCAGTACACTCATCAGGGGCAGCACATCTGCCTCTCAGCATTTCAGAGGGGTAAGCAAGCCACAAGGCCTTTGCTTACCAGAGGATAACTCTGAGGGGAAAAGAGTTTTGCTGTGAGGTCTTCATAAAGGGAAATTATATTCAAAATGCTGAGCCTTTTTCCCTCCCACTAGGAATTTTTAGATGACAACCACTGTGAATTACAGTGAATTACTGTGAAGTAATTGATGCATACAAAAAACCCAACCAAAAAAGAACAACATGGACAAAGATAAGGCCAGAATAATATGAATTAGAACAAAACCCAACAGATTGCATAGAAATATATTTCAGCCATGTAGGCTTCTGTTAATAATCAAAAAGGCTGCTCAAAGCTGTAATTTATACTATTTAATATTAATCCAGTCATACCCTAAAAACATGTTAAGTTCTGTAGAAGCAGAAAGAGGAAAATACTTTGAAGTCCGTAAGTCAAAGCCAATTTACTGATGTATCATGTACAGTACTTTATAAAGCTACTCACTTATCTTTCACCCACTTTTCAGATACTCAGCCAAGGGAGTGATTATCTGCCAGTGAGACAGAGGAATTTTACCAGTTTCCTCTGCCTTCTGGCACTCCAAATAATTACTGTTGCTCTGCTAAGGAAGCAGAATGTCCTTGTGCTATGAGGCAAATCATGATTATTGGGTTTTGTTTTGGTAGTTGTTTTGTTTTTATTAAAGAAACACAAGGATTTAATAAAACATATTTCTCAGTGTAACCTTTAAAGCCCAAAGCACTTGATGATGTAATGCAACAGGAGTCTTACTTATTAAATATTTATCAACAGAAAAAAATGCCTTACCTTACAAGACAGATCTCCAGTGTTCCTGGGAAGACAATCTTCCTTGGCACCTCCATGAGGCACAGGTAGCTTGAATAGAAACAGAGGCAAACAGAAATGTCTATATTTCACTTCCAAGCACCTGAAATTCACACTGCGAGTGAAAATGGTCAGACAAGGGAATTATTCAAACTACCTACTGCAGGTAACTAATTTAGTAGTCCAGTGGAAGAGGACAAGCTCTTCTGGAAGGCATTCAAACAGACTGCTGGTGATATAAACTGCCACTTGAAGAAACCCAGGTGTTGTCATCTGCTTTAGAAGTGTCTCAGCCATCTAAATGATACCATACCATACAGTAATAATGTTCAGCAACACACTGCACAAAAATGTACTCATTTGTCATGGAGAGCACTGAAAAAGCAACTCAGCAGAAAATTTCATTGGTGCCAACATTCGAGGGCAGGGAATTACTAGTGATCTGAATAAAATCTCATGTACAAAAATTTGTCACACGTTTCTTACGCAAACAGGCGTGGCTGCATCAGAGAGAAAGCATCATGCTTCCCTTATCTCAAAGCTGTTCCTACTATCAACTTAGATACATGTTTCTCTCTCTTTCTTGCTCTTCTGCTCCACCAAGGATCTAGATGCAAGAGTGAAGATCAAAGAGAAGGCAACAGAAAGCTTCCACCTTGTACTGAATGTTGATGTTCATGCTATGGTTGTGCAGGTGTTTTTTTCTGACAACAGCACTGGTTTAAGCAGCCACCAGCTCTGACTGCTGATCAGTTTCACGTATCTGGGGAAAGACTCTCTTTTTTATCTGTAATATCAATCCACTTATATTTACTACTCCATAACAACACATGCAATACCAAAAAGAAACTATTTTATAATGAAAATGAAAAGGTAAGTGATATTACATTCCTCACTCTTTGCAGGCTTGATTAAGCAAGGTCAACTACTTTTCAAGTTAAGCATTTTGACATATACAAGCAAAACCAATATATGAACACAATCATTTAGCATCTTTTCGTGTGCTGTGACAGAATTCAGAACTGGTGACTATAAAGAGAACCCTTCAAACCCAAAAGGTATGCATTGAAGATATATATATATATATCAATGATATATATACACAAAAATACACACACGTATCTATACTTTGCTTGTATATTCCTTTTCCAGTATTACCTTACAGTACTTATTACTATCTATCTATCAGTATTTTCTAAGGAAGTTTATGCTGATAGATGCACTTTGAAAGCCCCATCATAGTAGCCTTCCTCACTACCTCTTTCACTACTATTTAAAGCAGCACTGGTTTATGACCAACAGTCTCAGAGTATCTCAACTCTCACCATGTATTTATTGTAGAGAGGATGACCTGGTTTAGGTCTCGGAGGTAATGCTGGATCTGAATTTTTAAAGACTGAACTTTTTGTTCTCTTGGGTCCCAATCTGAACTTGCTGGTTTTTCTGTCAGGAGTGATGTCAGAAGTAGACCGCGAAAGAGCTTCCTTCTGGGAGGAGGTCTTGGTTGCAGAGAGTTTTGGTGGAGGTGGCCTCCCAGGAACACTTCTAGGTGGGGGAGGTCGAGCAGGTATAATTTTTCCATTCACAGGCCTAAAAATCAGGTAAAGCATAAAGGAAATATGCATATTAATAAGCCTGCTGTCTCATCCTCCACCACAGTCCTAGCTATAAGGAAACACGACTCAGGATGATATGGACTGTGCAGTTTGTAGTATCTGAAGCTCTCTGGGCATACATGAACTCTTCAGATACTGGAACTAGAGGATCAAGTCCTTAGATTGCTTGACTACGTATTTCTAAGTCTGCTCACCTCTTTCACTTCTCAACAGTCTGCCAGCTTTCTGGAGAGTCTACTACAAAAGCCGGATTTCTTTCAGCAATCCACCCTGAGAAAGAGCTTTGTCTGAAGCTGCCTTAGGATGGAGTTGTTCTAGCGGAGAGCTTTAGTGAAAGCCCTGAGAATCTCTGCTGATCTAGCTGGTCTTCAGCAATAAGACTAGCTCATTCCCTGGGATGTCACTTACCTCAAGTGACTTCTGGGCCTCTGCTGAAACTCATGACACATAACACCACTTTGTACTATGGCATCAATAGCAGAATTACCACTTTTATGCAACCGATGTCTACTGCCGAAAGAAAACACTGGTGAAAACACTTGAGTTTTCTGGCAGTGCTGGAGGTACCACACTGTCATTAGTGTGCCAGTAATTTAGGAACCAAAATCAGAAACTAGTAGGTGTCAGTAGTAATTAATCTAAAAAATCTCCTTAAGCATTGATTTAAAAAACCTGCCTATAGAGTACACACAAGCCACAATTTTTAGAATCAAAGAGTGTGGCCAAATCACTAATTTGCTAATGAAAAAATCTCTGTAATGAAAACCTCTGTAATAAACACGCATTATGTACACATAACTTTGGCTTCCTGTTATTAAGAACCCTGGCACTAATACTATTCCAAAAATACAAAATTGTTTTATTATTAATGGGAAATATTTGGCCATTTACTGCAAGTTTTTGCTACAGTTGTCTCTCTTTCATGTAGTGTAATTCAACACAACTATTTGCTTACACGAATTCCTCAAGGGTCTGTAAAAATCATCAAGCTCATGTGCATTAGTGGATCCCTGGAGTCTCCTTCTGACATATTTTGAGTGTCAGCCACCACTTGAGAGGAACTTAGTGTTCCACTAATGTTCCTGATACTAGTTCTCCATTACTATTTGAGATTGGATTAGTTTTTCAATTTCAAAAAAATAATCCACTTCTGTTCAACTTCCACCTCTCCCCTTTGCTGGCCTCATCCTAAAGTAAGCTTTTTTAATGTTGACAAAATGGGAAATTCCAAGTTAGACTGCATTAAATCTGGAAACAAACCAGCACAATTCATTTGTAATGTAACTCAACTAAACAAGAAAACTCTAACAAGCAATTAAATTAATTATTATTGCTTACCTAAAAAATTAAAAATAATCCATTTGAGCAGAAAAGACAAAGGACAAAACGTTTACTGCAGTTCCAGAGACCCTCAGGAGAATCAGGAATGCTGCTACACTAAACTCAACAGGGGAAAGCAACAAGCCCATAAGGGACGATAATGAGGTGTTTCTTTGTGAGTACAACCACATTCTTTCTGTTAATGAATTCTTATTATTATTGGTAGTCTAAGTTTAATAGCTGAAATATTCTCTTGTTCTGACACAACAGAGGAAGCTCTTCTGTTTAAGACCACAGATTTAGAGTGCGGATGCTGAGATAGCTACAGTGGCCTAACTAGCCAATGCTTTATCTTCCTCCAGTTTGTCTCTGGCATTCAGTGGACCTGAATTTAAGGCTGGTCCAGCTACTTTTGCCTCCACAGACTTTCTTTCTTATTGGGTCAAAAGAATAAAAGCCCTAAGGTTATAATTGATTTTGCATCTTCACAGGTATTTCACGGCTTAAGTGAACTGTATAAACTAGCCAGTACTTCTGGGAAGGCAGTGGAGCAGCATCTGCCCTTTTCAGGGTGACAGCAACTGCCACCTCCATTCCTTTACCACTCAAACCCAGCCACAAGTGCAAGTGCTGTGGGTGAAAAGGTTAAAGATGCAGAAAGGAATGACTGTCAGCAGCCACTGTACATTAGCTGAAGGGCCAAACAGCTGTCCTCCTATAATCTCCCTGCTCATACCAATAGTGCACAAACAAGTATTAATCAGCTAGCAACTTGGTACTGCCTATTTATTAGTGAGCATACTACCTACCCAAGCCTATTGAGTTAGAACTAGAGTTGGTAGCATCCACATTGAGATTAACTAGGCAAACTAATTTAGAAACATTACTTTTAAGTGAATCACTGAAGAACCGCACTTACCTTGAGGGTAGTAGAGGATCTAGCTGAGGCACTCCACCCTTTTCTGAATGATCCAACTCCTACAAAGATTCAAAAGAAAGAAGCCATTTCTTTAAGCCTAAGAAACAAAAATGAACTTGTTTAAATGACACATTTCTTAAATTATATCCTACATGCAGGAAAAACAAGAGTTTCTAGAAGTCTGGGAATAAAGTGGTAAGTATTATGGTGCATTCTAGCATTTCAAAGTCTTGTTGGACACAGAAGAAAATGTAAATCATCTGAATGACTACCTGAATCACAGTTTGAGTTGTGCATTAAGTATGACCCAGCCCTCTTCTCCTACCACATGGGAGTCAGGACTCAAGAGCTGACTTCAGACTCTCACTTCAGGAGAGTCATACAAATGTACAATTTCACTGCCCACAGAATTCCAACTGCTGCAGTTACATCATCAATTTTGATCTAACTTTGACAGATGAAACACTTTGAATAGGCTTAAAGCAGAAAACATGACATTAGTGATACTCACACAGGACAGCATCTCTTGCAAATAACATTAGCTCTCATTAAAGAAGGCATCTAAGTACATTTCCTAGAGATCTGAAAGACAAATCCTGGTGAATTTTGCTTTGGCACATTATGTTGTTACTCCTCTCACAGCTGCCCATCCTGACCCTGCCAGAGACTACCAGCCTGTAACAGTGTCAGCAGAGGGGAATATGTGCCATGTCTGAAGGGTTTGGACCACAGCAATGGATTAACAAGTTGCCATCCTTTCTGCCTTATGCTGTTCATTGTCCTCCCAGTGCCAGAAAGTACTGTCAGCTCCTCTGAACAAGCACAGCTGCTTGTGGAACAGCGTGGTAAATGAGAGTGCTGAATCTGGGTTCAAAAGTATCATTTGTTTAACCAGTAATATCCAATAGGTCTGAATGGTCTTGTTTACTTAATTAGGGATACATATTCTTAAAACTGGTAAACAATTTTGGTGATTTTTCATCCCTCGAAAATACCTAGGTGTATTTTGTGACAAAATTTTGACCCTTGATTAAGTCCCCAAATGAATGTTCCTGGCTGAAAAATCCTGATTGGAAAGAAACCTGCCACTTTCAGGTGGGGATGTTATACCAAAAGAATTCCTCTTCTGTGTGAAAAGGAAAAAATCTATGCCAACTACTGCTTACAGTCAACAATTTTTACTGTTGTTGGTTAATCACTTCCACTGACAAGCAACACTAGCTTTAGAAGTACAGAAGTTTGTATCTTTCCAAGGATAAAATTTGAATGTTTCAGTGGACTTGATGCAGTCTTTTTCTTAAAAACATTACCTGAGGCTTACATATGCCTGTCACAATAACCTGGATGACACTGGAAAAGTTTTGAGGTTGTATTCTTTAAAATGTTATTTAACATCTTGTATTTGACATTATTTTTTCAGCATTATTCAGAAAAGATGGAACCTCTACGAATAGCCTCTTCAATCAAGACATTTAAAAACCACTTTACCCTATTAGCAGAGGTAGCCACAAAGAAATTTCATGGCAGTTCTCTAGCTAGTGAGGGCTTTTGATTTTACTTTATCTTTTTACTGCCTATGGTTTCCAAGACTGCCATTCTTGCCATCACAGCACGCAATATCTGGAAATTCTACTGTCATTTTCTAGTTTGTCCTAATTCCCTTTTGTAAATCCATGTCAAAGGGCATATAGGATACACAGTTACAGTGTCTACCATTACTAGGTGCTCAGGAGCAAGGAGCAGAGCCTTACCTTCCCAAAGAGATGGCTCTACTCTAGCTCTAACAGCACTAGAAGAAAGCAACTAGATGGAAAGAGCTGAAGAAAGCAAGCTTCATTCATCTACAGAAAAAAGTTTCCTCTGCCTGGAAATTAGCACAGACACTGTGAGGGTACCATGTGTATGGAGTTTAAAAATATATTTCTAAAGGACTTTGACAGCATTTCACTATGTAAATCTCACTGGACTTTGAACCACTTTGCAGTGCTTTTGAAAGTAAATTGTAGAATATCCCGATTCCAGCTACTAAATACAGAAAATTGAAGATAGATGTGATCAAAGTTCAGTAAAATCAACAAAGTGCTCTTCAGAACTGACAGCAGTCTAAATTATCTGATTAAATCAGAGAACGTAATTAAAAGAAAAAAGTCTTATATTTTTGAGTAGTACTTTTAATCCTTTGGTCCTTCAAATAACTTACTTTACAAAAGCTTGAGAGTCGCAAGAGATCTATTAACCAAAGCAGACAAAGCTGTAATACAGGAAAACAGTCCTAACTTACCACTTTTTTTACTAGGTCACCACTGTTCTGCTTTCCCACTGTGATATCAGAGGTGTTCCCAATAGGCTTTTCAGCAGGAAGTGGCGGAGGGCTATGCAGGATTTCATTTAAAGCTGTAAAAAACCCAGAAAGTTTCCAAATGAAAGTCTAATTAATAGCTTCTTCACATGAACCAACAATAGGTGAGGGAATGCATATTGATTTGGGGCATTTTTTTGTGAACACAGCTTCCTTACTGAAAGCCAGCACAGCCGATCGGCAGGAACACTTAAAGACGAGTGAAGAAAAAAGGGACATGAAGGGAATATTGCAACTCTGCGGTTAATTTCAGGAGTACCTTCCATCCTGTATAATAGATCTTCACTTTACACTCAGGACACCAGTAAATTATTCTAGAGTTTCAGGGTTTCAGCTGCAATACTTGTTGATATAATATTAGAAGAGTAGAAGAGTTTCTACCCTTGGGAATGTCAGACCCATGACGGGATACCCTGAAACACCATCACCATCTCTCAGCCACATTTCTAAACTGGCTCACTTTTTTCAGCTGTCAGCTCCTGGAATATCCTTCAGGCTGGAAAACAGCTGAGGGTTATTTCAAGTAACCCTGAAAGATCAGGAGACTTGGATGGAAGAATCTCCAGAAAGGTAAAGGCAAGAAAAGAAACTGTTGCCTGCTTCAAAATTTGTGGTGACAGAAAGAAAACAGAGATGGAAGCTCTTTGGTAGCCTTTAAGGAGCTAAGCAAATATAGGAAATGAAGAGGAAGCAGTACAGCTCTTACTAGGGAAGAATGATGATGTCTTCAGTTTCAACATAAAAACCTGCTAATTATATGCTATATTCTACTGCTTTCAAAGTCTCTCCCTGAAACCTGGGAAGCACTTAGACAGGTTTTGCCAGCATCATTTTGTCTTTATGTACCAATCATTTTGCCTTTATGTATTAGAGCCCTGCCATCTATTTTACAATGTATTTGTATACCAAGAATATTAATTTCATACAAAGAACTTCAGACACTTAAGCTCTTCTGACTTCCAGCCAGTCTTGGAGTTATGTAAAAATATATGCGGACAGCCTGGACATTTATAGATTGATGACAAAGGAGCTTCTATCCAAATGAAAGCATTCAGTTGTTATTTCATGAAAAGTACTTTCAAAGAAACAACCTGTAAGAAGGAGAAGCATTGTTTGTTTTTAATATCTCAGTTGCATTATTATGATATAAAACACTGGTGTGATGTTTAAAAAATGGATCAGTTCAAGGATAAATCCCTTATTCTTAGAAGCAAGCCACAGTTACTGTGTTGGTTTCCTGCAACCACCTGTGACCAAGCACAGGAAAAACAAAACTAGTGCAGTTCATCACTCTACTAAGCTAGTATGATGGATGAAAAATAAAACCCATACCTGACAGTAACTGCAGGAGAAATCTTTTCTAATCATGCCTTACTGATCTATAAAAAGCACAAGAGATTTATTTATTCACGCCACTTCAAATCTTGATATATACAGATGGCCTAATTTCCTTGACTCTACTCTTTACTAGACCATAATTAAAGGAAATAAAGGAAGAAAAAACCCACCCAAGAATTAGAAGGCAGGTGTTATTTTCAGTGATTTCTAAAGTGTGATAACTGAAGTGGAAATTTAATACTTCCTTTCTAATGAAATCCCAACAAAAATGCTAATGCTAAATGAGTGCTTTACCAGAGTTCAAATTTTTAAGCACCCAGCTCTGTCCCCTTTTTGCTAGTTTTTGGTAGTTGTTTTGGGATATTTCTTTTAGGTTTGCAGTGGTTCCTGGCAGAATTAATCTCCCTCCATACCCAACATGGTGAAAGAGCCCTTGTACTGCAATTATGTGGCCCTCTTACAAGGTAAATCCTACTGTATCCATGTTATACCTTGGTCCAAGTAAGCGCAATCTTTTCTCATTTTTTGACTTTTAACATCTTACATTTCTACTGACATATGACTACTCTGCTTCCCTGGAACCTGCTTCTGTCCCTCCACACCCTGTTAATCTTCCAGCTACAGCCTCCCATAAAGCAGTCCTTTGCACTCCCCCTGATAATTGCAGCTAAGTACAGTATCGGCGGCAGTCTCCTGTGAAAAGTTCGCTTACCACTAGAGAGCAGCAAGGGACCAGTTATCTACAAGTTCAAAAGAGACTCCAGATCAGGGAAGAAAAATAACAATAACAATAATAATAATAATAATAATAATAATAATAGTCAGGTCTTTTTCTCCTCTCCCCCTCCCCCCACCCCCCCCCCGAAAAATGGAAATCGCCATTTCCTTTCTGGAGAAGAATTATGTCTTGGGTTCTTTACAGTGATCACAAATGTATTCTTCCAACTGAAAAAAACCTTTATTTATGATCAGAAAGATCACAATTAACAGAAAGACTTTAATAAATAAATAGCTTTATTTTCAGTCTTCTCAGCGTTTTTAATAATTTCAAATGCATTTTTCACTTATGCAGAGGAAAGGATATCCTAGTATTTTAGCACTGGGGAGATGGGGTGAGGAGGGGAAGAAGGGAACTTGGGAAATAATGACAGACAATCTTAGGAGAAAAGGCACCTGGACATCTGATTGCTACAAACTGGCTCTACATCTAGTCAGTGTAGTAAAACATGATTTTGAAATATGAGTTTTAAGAGCTATCTTGTGACATTTCTCCCTAAGCTCTGAGGATAAAACATAAGGCTAGCTAAAGAGAAGCAAGAGTGTACTCTTGCATACAAAGATTAACACAAAGACCTTGTGTCTCTGATAAATTTCCACTCTAAGATACTCTCGGTGTCATTTGTAAAGCTGTAAAGGATTGCAGGTGAAAGGCATTAGGGATATGGTAGCTGTCAGAAAATTATACTCAAGACCTTGACACTAAGTTGAACACATCAGGTTTTTGCATCCAAGTTCTCACATGCCATTTTTATCCCCTCAACTGCTACCAAAACACTATTGCTTAAATGGCCACAGATTTCAAATTTCACAAGGGTCGAGGGAAGCTATTTGATGTAATCTGTGAAAAATATCCTTAAGTCCCAACATATCTGTGTTTGAAGCAGAGTTTAATACACTAATATTGTTCCTTTGACAAGTGGGGGCCCTACTCTGAGGAATTTTGGGAGCAGCAGTCAAATATCCTCAGCTGATGTCAGAAGTGAATTTGACAAAAGGCAGAACTCAGTGATATGGTTTAGCTGACAAAACAAGCTTGTTTCTGCTGAAAAAGGTCTCCTCCAGCTGTTCCCTGCTGCTTCCCTTAGAAGTTCCCACTGTTTCACCTCTGATATGCATTAGCTCCATAAGGTGCAAGGGACATCAAACGTAGTGCAAAGGAGGGAGCCAGATGAGGTAGCCGGGAGGCAGAGAGGGGAACATGACTCCTAGCTGTTTCTCCTTCCCAGCACAGCCCTTAGGTTGGCTCCTCTGTCTTGTCAAAACTATACCACAAAATTCCTTTGGTAGCTAATATAGCTAATAAACAGCAACTCAACGACGTAAATGGTTAAGTCACAGTCAAAAAGGTTTTCTGAGATTTCTCAGACAATTTGAGAGAAGAACTTACATTTCCCAGGTTTAGCTGGGATTCGGATCACAGTGGGCTTCCGGGCTATAGCTGGTTGAACAGTTTGTTCCTTTGCAGGTTCACTTTTGATGAGGAACTGAAATGGATCTAAAAGGAAAGAAACAGAAAACAACCCCCCCAATTCAATAGTTGTTGAACAAAATCTCACCAGGTATTGCTTTCATTATTGAGGACTGATATATTTCTCACACAGGAAAGTGATAATAATAATAAAATCAGGCTGATGAGAATAGAGTACTCAGCTCTTTGCAAATAACATGTCTTTTCTGTACATCTGCATTCAGAGTTGACACATAAACATGCTCCAGATGCTTTCCGGGATTATATAAGCCACTGAACAAGAGGAATTGCATTGCTTCCTAATAGGGACCTGAAATCAGGATGGCTTTAGGGAAACATTTTCAAAGCAGTAGCTCTAATATGCAAACATAGCTGTGAACACATTCACTAAAGAGTTTTAATCAATAAAATCTTGCCAAAGCTAAACAGTCAGCACTGCAGCAGATAAAATGCCTACAGAAACAAAGCAAAGCAAAACAAAGCATTTTAATATTACTGATTACAAAATGCCTTTGCTGTAGAACAACTAATTCTCTGGAAGATTTTGCATAATACTGTTGATTATAAACTCAGTGTCAAGCAGGAGACTGGTTCAGACCAAGAACTGGAAGCCATGCCTGAGCTCTGCCCCTGCCTGTATCACTCATTCCTCTACAAGCCTGTCCAGTCATTCCATTGGTAAGATAGGAGCACTGTTTTCTATGCTTCACAAACTTAAGCACTGGTCTCTTATTAATAGGCATGGGAACATATGTGCATGTAGAAGGCAGCTGTAGAAATACTCAGACATAAATAAAACCCAAATCAATCGGCTCTTTTCTCAAGTACACCTTCATGTCAAAGAGCAATACATCCTATATATCTCTTCTTTGTTGTTCACTGCCACTTTTTTCTCTGGCATTACCAAAAACTGTAGTAAAAAGACAACGCTTAACAGAACTGTAAATATGTGAAGTAGAAACCGGAGAAGGACTCCAGATAATAAATTCTCCATGACACATACTCATAGCCCCAACAACTCAGTTTGATCTCCTTTGGTGGCCTTTTAAGACATGTAGCTCAATGAGATGTTATTTATGGAGTGTCAGAGTCTCAGAGAGGAGGTATGCTGGGCATCTCTTTAAATTCTTCAGGCCTTTCTATAAAAACATACCCTTGCTCCAAAGTACTACCACACTGTTTCATAAATTTGGAAGTCCTGTATTTGACACAACCTTTTATTCAACACAAAACCTCCAATTTTAAAACTTATGTGATATAAAATCATGATTTCTTACAGATCAACACAAAGACATAGTGGCTCTGATAAATTTCCACTCTGAGATACTGTCAGTGTCATTTGTAAAGCTGTAAACAATTAGAGGTGAAAGGCATTAGGGATACTTTCCATAGGAACTGTCAGAAAACTATAGTCAAGACCTTGACACAAAACTGAATGCATCAGGTTTTTGCATTCAAGTGGACACTTGGATAATGTAACACCAAAAATAACATAAAATAGGCCCAAAGTAATTTCAGGGAGAGAAAACACAGTGTCATATTGAGCTGCTGAATTACAGCATAATGGACTGCCCTCCCGCACGCACACAACCTGGCAGTCACAACTCCCTCAGCCACTGCTGTCACTTTTGTTTGCAGTCCCCTCTGTCCATGCCCCCCAGCCCTCCCTAGCTCTTGCTGTCAGCATGCAGTGTAGCAACAGCAGGGACAACTTGCTGCAGGGCCTGTGCATCCTGACCCCTGCTCAGATGTCCACCTCCTACTAGCCCCTTGCTCAAGGCTCTATTTGTAGGCACATCCATCACATACAGGTGTGCCATGGGGGTTTGTGCCATGGTCTTTTTCAAAGTCAAGACATCTACCTGCCTACAGGTTCCCCAGAAATCTGCCTGGGTACCTTCATGTCACATCTTAATCATTAATCAAAGCACCTCAATTCCTTCTGTCAAGCTGCATGTACAACAGCTTCAAGCTTAACAGTTCAGGTCATAGAATCACAGAATGGTTGAAAGAGACCTTAAAGATCATCTAGTTCCAACCCCACTGCCATGGGCAGGGACACCTTCCCCTAGACCAGGTTGCTCAAAGCTTCATCCAACCTGGCCTTGAAAGGTCAACGATTTGTCTACACCTAAAGGTATACAGACTATAGTTAACAGTAAGCTCTGTTACCATCCAAGCAGAAGATAACTCCATCGCATTGTCTCCAAAGACACTGGCACACCCGGAAACCAGGCACAGGCAACCCACAATGTTTTAGCAGGTAATGGTATACTAACATCTTAAGTTATGGATTAGCACTAGTCAGTAAAAGGTTTAGGTCCCTTCCATGAAAGCTGCACCAAAGCCAGGGTTTTTCTAGAGGACCAAAACACAGACCACAAGAGGGGCACAAGCATTCTGGCAGTATGGTCACTACAGGAAACAAAAATCCCACTCCTGGAGCAAGCCTGCAGGTGTAATTTTCCTTTTTTTCCTTTATCCTTACATCTGCCAGCTACAATGCTAGCATTTGAATTTCATCAAGAAAGATTTATCTAATCTTAACTCTTATGCTGGTGTTCAGAGTGACTTCAGTGCAGCTGAGAAAAAGAAAACCAAACCTGGACTTTCTGCTCTTTCAGTTCTCTGGCAACTCTGACAGATTTGAGGAGTGACCCTGGTGAGGCAGTAGGGCAGTGGAGACTCAGTGCTGCACTGGCCTGTTGGGAAGGTAGAGCCAAAGGGCGAGCAGAGGAAAAGTAAGCAGGGCTATGTCACAGGCTCCTTGCTTCAAACAGCAGACCATAGCAAACACACCGGCACACAGAGCACACCTCTGAAGGTCTGGTTCTGCAGAGGTTAAGGAAGCTCTACATGAACAATGAAGAAACAATTTTCCAAAGTCTCCATCTTCTAAAAATATAGACATTGTGAGGCCAAGTCGAAATGCTCTAAACACCCAAAATAATAAATCAGAGATCTATGTTCCTGAAAATTTACAGGAGATTTAAAATTGTACAAAATTACTGTTTGTCAGCTATTAATCACTGCTATGCACAGAAATGGTTTTCTTGACCATTCAATTGCTGGCAGAGGTCTCTACATCAATAAATCTGAGACATAATTTTTAAGTCTGAGGAAAGTTATTTCTAAGGCTGAGAAAACCATTCGATGAACCTTAGCTTTCTACTCATTATTGTATGTTGAATTATACTGTTGTCACCTCATAATTAGTTTAAAACTCATTACCTTGTTTGTGTTATTCCATTCCCCAGTGCTGGGTCTGCAGCAGGAATTGGCTGAGTAAACAACTGTGCTGCTTTGTGCAATGGGACTGACAACATATCAAATTTTTATGTTGTTTAACAACAATTGGGCATCGTTTGATCATAATTCACAGAGGTGTGAAACCAGAATTGTTAATATACTCATTTAAAGCTTCTCAGCTCAAGGAAATTAATCTGCAAGGCATTTTTCATAACACAGACTTCTGTTGGGGTTTTTTTATTAAACTTCTTCAATGATGCTTAATGCCTGTTTCTCCCTCAGTCTCACTTCTCTACAGCTTCTGTTTCAAAGGTTTATGTGATAACATATATTGGTGTGCTTGTTCACAGGAAAGACAAACGAAAGCTGTGTATTCAAATACACTGAATATCATCTCTTTCTTTCACCAGTTTAGGAGAGATGGCTTTTTCCCACACACACTCTCATTTACAATCCTTGTTTAAAACAAAGAATTCGGAGGTTACAGACCAAACACAAGGCTTTTCCCATATGAGTAGGACAGATGGGTATCTTTCTGAAATATTTATTGGTAGTCTTTAAGCAAAAGGTAATAAGGCAGTAACAGAACCTCCCCAGCAATAAGGAGAATCTCCAAACAAATCAGATGTGGAAAGCTAAAAGCACAGAATAATGATATCTGCTGTGAAGATGCTTAGTTCAGCCACAAGCACTCTCAGTACATGAGAGCTATGTAATATGAAAGGTGTTGAAGCTAACATTACAGCACTTGCCACTACAGAAGTACACAACTGTGTCTACTTTCAGTGTTTAATTAAAAGACCTAAATCAGCTGTTAAAGGCAAGGCTCACACATTTTCTTCACACAGAATACTATTGTTATTGGCATCTTCCGGGAACTCATATTAGGGCCAACCCTCATCAACAAACAGTTTTACTAAAACCTAACCCCATGAAACCACTCTGGTGTCTGTGGGAACATAACTAATCCATACTTGGAGGAACATTTTCAACAGCAGGTCCCTCCTAGTAATATAGCTGGAGATTCAGTGGAAACCTGACAGATGTCATGCCAAAGAGGAATAGGGTGAAGCACTGTGAAATGCTACAACCAGAAACCTGATGTTCACTCAGACGTTCTAAATCACAACAACTATAAACAGACATATTAGGCAGGTACCCTACCTAAACTCCAACATCAGTAATTTTCCCAATCTCAGTTTTCCCCAGTATTTTCATCACCAAAATTAATAGTTCACCATCCTTAGAGATGCTATTTCTGATGAGATGGAATAATATAGACTAAACACCTTTCTCAAAACAGGCAATTTGCAGCTCTCTCTGCAAATAATGGAAAATTGCCATGACCTGGTCACGATCTTTTAATAAACTGCAAAATTAAAAAAGAAAAAGGAGGGGGTTGGGGGAGGGGAGAGAGAGGAAATGAGATGCAGGCTCTTTCAGGATGCAATCTGTGCATAACCTGAAAGTAAGCTGAGGTGAAACTCACGCTTCTTGGCACTGTCCTAACGTTAGGAGAGTAGACCAGATCACTCAAATAAAAGGAATACAGTATTCAAAGTAGTCTTAGTATGGCTTCAGACTTAAAACTGGAAAAGAGACAACCAAATCTGCTATAACAACATTCTAAGGTTTCCTTCTCGCCAGTGTACACAGAGGTTTTTCATGACTAGCCCAGTTATTTTGGTAGAGAAGACTCTGTGGTTCTGCTTCATTCAAAGATTCATCAGGCCAAAGAGATTTGTTTTACCTGATATGGCACTTTCAGTCAAACAAGTACTTGAGCAGGCTGGTAAAAATCTCTTCTATGTAATAGCCTTTATATGTAAGTAGCTTTTCCAATATCATTGCCAAAGCACTACTTTTTATTTCTGCACCTGTTTTTGCTGTTTTATCAAAGCACCAGAGCAAGCACATACCAATTTCAGAGAGTTTGATCTTGAGGATTATCCTTCCTCAGAGAAACATTATGTGCAGGTGCCAAAACAGAAACTTCAAACTTCTCACATATTAACAAGATTTTTTAAGAAGAGTTGTGCAAAGATTTCAGGAGAGGAATAATTTATCCAGCAATATTTATTGGTGTTCAGAGCAGACAAAATGTGGTGAACTACTTGCACAGGTTTTAGGTATTGCTCGCTGTCCACTGTTGACATGTGATATAGCACCGAAAAAGGAAGGCAACTCAAGGCCAGTGATCACTAATTTTGAGGAACGAATCCAATCCAAACAGTAATACATGGATACATATGGAGTTTGCAGAAGGAGCCTAACTATCAGTACAACAAAAGTGGACGAAGTCAAATAATGATGTAGAGTTTGATTTTCTCTGGAAAGTAGAGTGGAAAAAAAAAAAAAAATGCTAACAAATGCAGCAGAAGATCCAACCTAAATGCATTTATTGAAAACACAAGATGTCATTAACTGAGCAATGAAATATCTGGTCCACAGTGTTAGAAAGTTGGAGTGCAGATAAAATCTACTACTAGAAAAGCATAATTTCTTGGGCTATTGTAACACTTAATGGCAATACAAGCTTTTATGGTGCAGAAAACTACAGTGCTACATTGCACACAGAGACAGATATAAATGGACCTTTTCAGAGCTTTCAGCACTTCTCTCTGAAAGTGCAGGAATGCCCACACTTATTATCTGTGTGTATCTACAAGTACAGTTGTTTGGGTCATTGCTAGCTTGTCTGTAGTAGTAAAAGTGATAGTAATTACACTGCCTTCAGCACAAAAGGACTATGTACACCAGCATGAGCTATTATGTGAGAGTTTGGAGGCTGTTCCTACATCATTAATCTGTTTTGCTGGTTGAAGTAAGACTAGGATAGTTCAGACTGTGAGAGCCTTCAGGAGGTCTCTAATCCAACCTCCTGCCCACAACAGGTCAGCCATGAGGTCATGTTGCTAGAGATGGGTTGCATAACCTGCTCCAACTTCAAGAACTGGATGCCAGAGGGTATTTGGATATACAGTGGGTGATGAAAAAAACAACCCCCCAAATTACCCTGGAGATTAAGAAACACAGCCTTGCTCATTCTTGCCAGGTGAATGGATGTTTGTTCATCAGCAAAAAATTCAAGTGCCCCAAGGCAAGCTAGAAATGTCCAAAGCTGAGGACTGGGTATTGAAAGCACTAAGGCATACAAAATCTTCAAAATGTGAGGGGCAGGGAAATGTATAATGTTGTTTAAAATATTTACCTTCTTGTGAGAATTTCACATCCTTTCAGCAAAGGAAAAAAAATATTTATACACTTTTAAATAAGGATTTTGTTGTTCTTTGACAATCTTTCTGATCAAAGGATATCTGCTTTTTTAAGTGTGATTGTAAAATAAACAGATATTATCATCAGAGAAGACGATTATTATTAAGAATATTATTACTTGTGTGTTACCACTTAATAGCATCTCTGGACATTGAACTCAAAAGCAAAATCATTTGTATTTGACAACCTAAAGGGCTTCTCATCTATTATGTAGCTATGATTTAAAAAACCTTATTTGTTTCCTGAAACTAGATATAAGGCTCTCTCCTGTAATAACAGTGGAGACACTTACAATCTCCATGAAGGCTCCAATTTCTGTTTACTAAGCAAATATTTGTAACATCTGAAGAATTAATGGATATTGTTACCACTTCTGCCCGGAGATGGTCAACCAACAGGACATAGCACAGACCCATACCTCCACTACTCCACCCCACAGTAATGTGCCTTCAGGTATACCTGTTTTTGTGATGTGTTTAAGCCAAATGACAGATTAAAATGGATGAGATAGCTTACTCTTCCCTGTGGATGACACTTTTGGTAGTAAGTAAAAAAGGAGACAGGTAACTTTAAAATAACCCCAACAAGAGTAATTTGAAGTAACATAGCAGAACCCTAAGAAAAGCTGCATTATTTTGGACATATGTCTGGGTTAATCTACAAGTTAGAACTATTTTAGTTGTTTTTAATCTTCCTTCCTGAGGAAGCAATTAAAAACAAGCAGCTGGGCAATATCCCCACAGCAGACAACTTTAGAGTTACTCAAACAGCAGTTTTTCTGAATTGACTACGATGTCACACAAATTCCACCATTCACAGAATCACAGAATCATAGAATAGCTGCCACAAGAAGGAACAATACATTGAAATGAAGAGCAGCTCTAATCTGGTTGAGGGGTTTTTTTCACTATACAGACAGAAATGAACTTTTGAACTGCTATGAAGTAGACAGACAGATAAAACAGTTAAATGCAGTAATTGTATTGCTGTTAGAATGGAAATACATGGATATAATGAAGATAGCAAGAGAGAGTTGTCTCCTGCTGGTAAGGTAAAGCTCTCTCTCTTACATTTGGCTTAAACTGAGTTCTGCTATACCAGGCACAGAACAATCAGTGAATTTTATGCTCTTCTAGAGAGGGAGAGAAGATGAGACAGAATAACTCTTCGTGTGCAAAAAGGAATGAAAACATTCCAGCACGATCACCTCCAGTTTTTAATTTCAATGTACACTTCAAATGCACTATTACCTTATTTTCTTTATCCAAAATAGACATTATGAGAAGATTTAGCAAACATGCACGCTATATGCTTTAACACAGCGACTAATACAGGTTATGGGCAAAATCATGCATCTTCTGAAGCCACAGAATTTACACTCAGTTCAACTTGCACTTTGTAAAAATGAGTTAGTGATAACAGAGCCCACCTGACAGATTACCAAAAGTTTTAACCTTCAGGAGCTGCACAAATCCCTGTTATCAGCTATAAGAGAAATATAAAAATACCCCAGATGATCCCAATATCACAACTGTCATCAAAGCATTAGCACCTCAAGATTTAGAGTCCCAAACAGATGCCTTCACATTCCAAATAACTGACTTGAAAAGGAGAAGTTTCATTAGGATACAAATGGCTTTGAACATTATCCCTAGCCTCTGAGTCCAAAATTATGCACCTAAAACTGGCATCGATTTTGGCTGCTGATGAAAGGAGCAGTTCTACAGATCTGTCATTCCTGACTTCTTCCTGGCACTTCCCTTGGGCCAGCATCAGATACAAGAGTTGGATTCCAGGTTCTGCCACAGCTCACCTCTAAATCTCAGAGCTGTTGAGCTTCCAAAGTTCTCACAGACTTCAGCTGGCAGAGTGGATGCCGAAAGCTTTGAAAGGGATTTCAGTACCCAGAGGCTCTATTTGCACCAGAATGGTTCCCCCTCTCCATATGGATAAGACAAAGATAAAATTATTAATGTTTGGATAAGGGCAAGTACTAACAGCTGTGCTGCTGGAGATGCTGTCAAACACCGAGGACACCTATGTGATTGCCTGAGGTAAACTTGGAAGAAAATCGTCCAGGAGCTTTGGTAGTTAAACTACCAGTTAATACCGACAAACTGGTGAAACTATAAACTGTTTTGTTACCAACACTGCTGATCTTAGCACATATATAAAATTCAAATATCTTTCAATACTGTGAAGATGAAAGCCTTCCGTCAGAGGAAGCTGATGCCTTATAGCAGTTAACTAAATTGCTGTGAGGACTCTGAATTTGTTTTGCCTGTTTCACCTTTGCATTCACATGCTTACTTCAACTTCTGCACCATTCTCATCATCAACTGCACCTCCTTACTTTTGCATCAGGCACTAGCTGCAGCAGTGATCGATCCATCCAGTTCTATTTACATTACAGTCTAATTACCAGATGTGTTTGTGCTCTATCAGAAAAAAGTTAAGTTTTGTGAATGCTGTAATCTGTAAGGTAACACTGATCTTTGACAAACAAGCTGTTGGTGCTTAGTTTCAAACACTGCTGCATAAAAGCTTCCTTCCTTTCCTACGGTTGCCATAACAACAAGCAGAGTGCTGTCATTTTGCTAAGTGATGACAATGACAAATGTGTAAGAAATGCAAAGGTCTTGAGAACTAGGAGCAAGATTAGAGCTTCTCTTCCTGCCTTTACAAAACATTTTACTATGGATTCATCTTGCAAGTCCTAAACTGTTCCTATGGGAACATGAGAAGGTGCTCTGCATTGCCTCATTTTTCAGAAAGCAAGTGTTCTTGTGGATGCTTTGTCAGGACATAGCACAGCATTAGTAATCAGGAGTACAAGATATTATCTTGAACTCACAAATGCCTTCAAAATCTGGAATGAATCCTAATTTTACAGTGCAGAAGTGATAATGCTGTCAGACCTTTCTCTCTTTAGGAGGTAAGAAGGGGTTGCAGAGAAGATGCCATTTTACTGAATGCATAAAATCATGGACAGGTGACTCAAGAAGTCAGGAAGCTATTATCTGAATAATTCTTCTGTAATCATGAGAATGGAAAGTATTTTCTTCTTAATTAAATAAAGAACAACACCTAGGACACCAACCAGGAAGATGAAGACTGGCATTCTTACCACTTCATAGTGATAGCCGGTTTTTCAGGTGATTTTCTTTTAGGATCACCCAACCTCTGATTTAAGAGAATTAGTGTTACTTGATTTTTCCAGGTTGGAAGAAAGGCAATCTTAGTGTACATCGCCAAAACATCATTTTCGGTTTTATGCACTTTCAAAAGTAAGTATTCTCTTTTCTTGCTTGCTATTTAGAACAGTTACATTTTCTCACTGTTTGTTGCACCTATTAATCAAGGTTTACCCTAAATGCACAGAAAACAAGAGTCATCCATCACGCTTACAACTTTCTCCTAAAACCATTACATGCACAATGGCTGCTCCATGACTCCAGTCTCCAGACACGACCAGCATGACTCTCTTCCGAGCTAGACACTGTTAGTCATACCCTTCCTTGATGTAAGTACAAACTGCATTTCTAGTCATCCTCCTTCACAGCTTGGTACAGCATCTGCAGTGCTCCTAGCATCTGTCAGTTCAAGAGAAAAATAGACTTGTTGAGCTAATCACCTCTTCTGCACGATCTTCAGTTGCCTTATTTCACTGCTTTCATTAGTTTCCCTGGTATCTGTATATCCCAATACACCTATCTTAACAGTTTAGGGCTTTAAGGGACTTTCTATATCTGTCTTTGGGGTTTTATGTCAATATAGAGGAGAAACAAGAAAACAGAACTCCATATAACAAAATAATCCACAAACTGTGAAGAAAGCACATTTATTAACAACCATTAACATCAATTTACTGTGACTACTACACAGCATCTATGCTCCTCTTTTTTGGAAACTGAGATGTTTAAAGATAAATGAGGTGTGGTGGGTTGACCCTAGCTGGACACCAGGTGCCCACCAAAGCCTCTCTATCATTCCCCCTCCTCAGCTGGACAGGGGAGAGAAAATACGATGACAGGCTCATGGTCTGAGATAAAGACAGGGAGAGATCATTCACCAATTACCATCATGGGCAAAACAGACTTGACTTGGGACAAAAATCTGATTCATTACCAATCAAGTCAGAACTGGATAATGAGAAATAAAACCAAATCTTACAACATGTTCTCCCTGCACCTCCCTTCTTCACAGGCTTAATTTTAGTTCAGTTTTCTCTACCTCCTCCCTGCCAGCGAGGCAGGGGAACAGGGAATGGGGGTTTGATCAGCTCATCACACATTGCCTCTGAGCTCCTTCTTCCTCAGGGGAGGACTCCTCACATACTCACCCTGCTCTAGAGTGGGGTTCCTCCCTCTGCAGCAACTTTTCACCCTTAAATGAGTTCTCCCAGAGGTTCTACTACCGTTGCTAATGGGCTTGGCCTTGGCCAGCAGTGCACCCATCTTGGAGCTGGCTGGCATTGGCTCTGTTAGATTCAGGGAAAGCTTCAAGCAGCTTCTCACAAAAGCCATCCCTGTAGCTCTCTCAATACCAAAACCTTGCCATACAAACCAAACACATGAGGTGGTTTTTTTTTTTAAATTAAAAAAAAAAAAAAGAAGGAAAAGATTAAAAATCGCAACTACTTCCTTAAACAACCATTTCCTGTGACACAACACCTGTTCTAGGGCAGAACTCTCCCTGAATTGCAATGGGGCTGGTAAGCCACATCAGGACATACCTGAATATTAAGAGGGAAAAACCTATTGCTATAGAATTTAATGACAGCCCAACACCCACCTGTATCTTAAACTACCTAAAACAGCATTAACAAAAATCGACCCCAAGTGTTTAATGGAACCAAACAAGGTTTATGCAAGGGATTTGGCTGGAGCAATTAATCTGTCCATATGAAGTAATTATTTTCACTTACTAAAAAAAAAAAAAGGTGTAGCAAGCATATAGCTGCATGATAATAGGAAAGAGAAAGTAGTCACTGGTGAGATGGACAGAGTATCCCAGTATGTGTTATCACAAGTTTCCCTAAATGCCACAAACATTACTGCTTCTCTACATGACTGGGTTTCCACTACAGAACTTCAGGCACTCAAATAAATTAGTCAGATTAAATGGCTAGACATACGATATCCCAAGTTCCCCAGAGAGAACTGTGATACATTCCGAAGGTGACATCTAGCATGTAACATTAAGGTTTTTATCATTATTTAGTGATCACAGAATAGTTAGGGTTGGGAAGGACCTTAAGATCATCCAGTTCCAACCCACCTGCCATGGGCAGGGACACCTCACACTAAACCATGCCACCCAAGGCTTCGTCCAACCTGGCCTTGAACATTGCCAGGGATGGAGCATTCACAGCCTCCCTGGGCAACCCATTCCAGTGCCTCACCACCCTCACAGTAAAGAATTTCTTCCTTATATTCAATTTAAACCTCCCCCGTTTAAGTTCTAACCCGTTACCCCTTGTCTTGTCGATACAGTCACCAATGAATAGTATAGATTGTTACAGCAATTACCTCTGTGGTGAATAGGTATAACTCTTTAGATGTGTACTGTTGACAATGTCTGAGACTAAGACTAAATCCAGCCATACCTAGGCTTCTTTGGGAGTTTAGAAAGCAAGGTGGTTTGTTCTGAGCCTTGTGACTCAACAAGAGGATTTCCTTGTTTATATTTCTTCAATTAGACATAGTTTGGCTTCAGCTGCAGTTAGACTCAGTCAGGAATTTAGAAGGCAAGGTGGTCCAGTCTGAACCTCGTGACTCAATGGGAGTATCGGCCTTGTCCTTTTCACCTTTAGTATCTATACAAATAATTTTAACTTGATTCTACTTGGGTCTTCCTTTTATATATGCATTAGACCCAAACCATTGACCAGGTCTGAGACTAAGAATAGAGGCAGCCATACCTAGGCTCTATCAGGCTTTTAGAAAGCAAGCGGGTTTATTTTTAACCTCGTGAGCCAACTGGAGGGTCTCTAGTACACTTTGTGCCTTTGGTCTCTGTATCAATTATTTCTAGCTTTATTTTTTTACCTCCATTTTCCTTTGTGTGCTTCATTCATGTAGTAAGTAATAGAGAGAACCTTGCATTTAATTCTGTTAAGTTGTGTCTTTATAAATTATATTAAATTTGCTCTTACTAATACTCCTGATAGTAATTCTTTGACTGACTCTAAACCACTCTCTTCATGACAGTACACCAGAACTTAGGTCTAAAATAAAGGAACAAATTAATTTCTGAGTAATGCTTAGCTAGCTTGGGTTTGATCACCTTTCACAAAGCATCTTAATGATTAATATTTCAACTGAGGTGATAACATTTCTACTTCTATGAGTTTTCCAATATTATGACTAAAATGATTATATTTCTGAGGAAAAAAAATGTCCACTTTCAGTTAAAAACCCTACGTCCTTCTTTTAATGGGGTAAAAGCCTGCACTGAGAGAGGAAGAAAGGCCAGGCCCTGTCCTGTACTTTCTAGTGTTTACTTTTCCATTCACTCTCAATAAATCTAAATTATTTTTTTTTTTAAGATGAGGAACAGTTACATTAATAGAAAAATGAGATCTTTTAAATACCATTGAAAGTATTTTATATTTGATGTGTAACCAAAATTGTCAGACCAACTGATGAGTTTACAAAGCCTTTGACTCCACTAGGCATTGTCAATGGCAGACCTCTTAACAGTATATTATGCAATAAACTGCTTGTGCTGCATATTAATCTGTGGCATGGAGGTGTCCAACTGTGTGGAAGTCTATAGGAATGAGGACTAAGGATGCTGCGTTTTCTGTATACTAGTTCTGCATTCCTAGATGTCTGGGTTTCAGATGTGTCTACTACTTATATCATGCATATAAGTACAGTACTGAGAGTCTACCAACTAAGGGAAGTACTTGAGGCAGCTCATAGATAGTAATTACCAAAAATAAGTGTCATTTTTCACCTTGATATATCCAGGATCATTTTTCCTGGGTAGATTATAGAAAAATGGTAATTAGTTTGACTTCATAACAGGATACATAGAATTTGCATTTTTTCTTGTATGTCCTAGGTAACGTTACTTATCAAAATCTCAAATGCTAACTTTGGAATTGCCAGAAAATGAGAGAAAATCAACTGTTTGTTTAGGAAACTATCCTAAAAGTCTTTGCTCTTAAATGTCTGGGTTGCTGGGTCTGGTGATACTTTTTTTTTCTTTATTGTGTTATAGAGTTCACTGTCAAATTTTTTTTCTGCTTTTTTAGTTTTCCTTACCTAGCTTTTTGGCTGTTCTCCTGGCATCTTCTGTAATATCTGTTTTCTGGCACAGGAGCTGTTCCTTGTGGATCATCTGTGGGTCAGTCTTTGTTTCATTGTCTGATGGAAGATATTGGTGTCTCCTTCACAATTGGCTGCTTGTGCTATATTTTCAAGGAACTATGTATTTATCTATAAGCACATGCTTACTGAAGTCAGCACAATCCTATTTTTAAACACCAGCAGGATCTGGGCATTAAGTCTGCTCTTCTCTCTGAATATGGCCTTGCAGTATTTGAAAGACCATACCATACAGCACTTTAAGTACTGGTTTTGTTTCTAGCTTTATTTTCTTCCACTTTGAGTCATTAATACTTTCTCCCAGATTCTCCTTTACCCTCAGCATTTTTCATTTATGGACCATCTAGTTTCTCCTTGACTATAATAGTCTTGCATGTTTTTAATAGCCTGAAGAACTTTAGCTAAAATGCCATTTTAAATCTCATTTTCTGTTTCCAGCATGCATTTTGGTAATCCTCTTTTCTTATCCTACTTACAATTAATGTCTCCTATTAGTGTCCCAGACTATCAATGTGCCATTTGCTCAAAGGATTAATGTTAAAAAATGTGTTAGTACTAATACATAGTAAATGGAAGGGATTCCACTTATGTTTTTGACTTCAAGATGTTCACTGGATGCTAGCTATTCCTGGAGTCCTAACTAGAATGAGAATATAAACTAGGACTGTTAATGGATGGATTCTCTCAGATATTCATTAAAACTCATTTCCAGTAGTAGGCAATATTATCCTGCAGTCTGGTGAGAATCCTCTTGTGGTTGTGAACTGCATGTTTTGTAGTGATAGTTTTACCAAATCAGCTTGCAGAACTGAAAGTCAACTAATTGTTGGAATTAGCTGCATTGAATTAGCTGTATAGCTAATCTACAGTATTCGGGAGTTTTGTGCTTCAGTAGTCATAAATGGTTTGTTCAGTGTCTTCAAAAAGAATAAGTTGCTTACAGTTGAAGATATGGTCAATGTCAGGTGGTAGATACCCCCAGCATTTTGAAAACAGTTGCAACTGTGTCCAGAAAGAGTTCAGTCAGTGTCTGAATTGTGCTTTAGCATTAACTTTATCCAGCATATGAAGAATCAGAGTGACCAGATGGGCAGTTTCAACCATAATATCTACATACAAGATGATCTAACTTTTCAAGGTGGTATAAGTAGCAGAGCTGGATGTAAAATGAAAATATGAAAATTAGATTGTAAAAAGTAGGTAGTAGGTAGGAAAAGTGGCTTTGATTTTTAGAACTGTCATTGATGTTATTAATTGATGGTTGGATCTCTCGCCAGGTTGAGAAGAATGTGCCTCTCTGTCGTCCAATGGAAAAAAGATGTTCACATCATTCAGAATTTTAAAAAGTAACTGCATTGAGGAAGGAGGAATTTGGAGGAAGATTCTGAAGTACAAGTCCTGAGAGAAGGTACTTGTTCTCCCACAGTTTATATGTGTCTTATGTGTACATGCTTTCAAAGATGTTCATTGGCTTCAATGATAAACTCACAGAGCATGAAGGCATGGGCATAAATGTTTCATTCTGAGATTGTAATCTGAGGTGTTGCCTCTGTTCATTTGCTAAACTGATAAAGCCTATAATGGGGCTATTTATTGTTTTGTCAGTTATGAGCAGTTGATGCTTTGCCTTGTTTACAAATATTTATTGAAAAATTGTTGCTTAAACTTGAGATGGGCAAGAGCTTCACTTTTCAGTCAATGCAATGACATATATTTTTAGGGAGCGGATTCTTGGCAGGTTTTAGTTATTATGTGTGGCTGAACTTCAGAGACAAGTACCACTTTCCATATGTCGGGATTTGGACTTATCTTAGTATTCTACACATTATTTAAATGATTACTTCCATTTATGGATCTCAAAGTTGGCTTGGGTGTGCAAATGTGGCATCTGGATCCTCTTCAGATCCAAGACATCACATGTTGAAGAAATAGATTATTTTAGATAATATCCTTGAATGGTTTTGTTGACAAGTCCTTTGTTCTGTCAGTCTTTGATCTAGTTACATCAAATAAAAATGTTTAGTGAGTTCATTTCTTAACTTGCAGAATGAATTACTGTATGAATTTATCCACATTACTTAGTAATGTGCAGCTTGTTATAGATCTTACAGTTGCCACTAATTAGCTGATACAAAGATAGTGTTAAATTCATGGTGGTTGATGCACGCTGTGAACTGGGTGTTAAGGCAGCCTCATTTCATATAGTTCAATTACTGGTTTGTTGACATTAGGAAATAATTGAAACAATTTGTAGGTCACTTTTAATGTTACTGTCTTGTCTTAACTCATTCCTTCAGCATAATTTGACATAATTTTCTGAAACAATTCAATATCTTTAATTCACTGTGGTTGTTCTTGTTATCACTATTGTCTAATTAGCATTTGATTTTTTTCCTTAGACATGTTAAGCGCCCCGGTTTTCATTTAAGACTTTTGTTAGTTTTTGTATTTTTGGTTTAGTTTTTCTCTCCCTCTCTTCAACTTTGTTTTGTAAAACATGTTTTGATTATAGCCCTTTATGACTTGCATACGGCCTAAATTGAAAACAATCCCTTTGGCATTCAAAAGATTCTGCTTTTGACTTTTGGCCCACTGCATTCGTTCCATAAAGCTGCATGTACATCACTGCTATATATTTGCTTACAGTACCTTGCTATCACATTCTGACTTTTTCCAAACACTGGTTTTGGATCTTTTTCTTAGAGAATCCCGCAGAAGCAGCTGGGTCATGGGGCTCCCAGTGGAAGTTCTTCCAGCTGTTCTGTGGAAGTTGAAAGCCAGTATGTCTTACAACATTCACTATATTGCAAAGCTATTTCAAAGACCTTGCAGTACTTAAAAGTGCCTACGACCATTATGCTTCAGGGACAAATTGGAGTTTTTGCTGACATATTTTCAAATGTCTCTGGCAGCATAGCTCTGGGGAGACTTTAGTGAGTCGCTTCCCTTTCAATGAGCAAAACCCCTCATGGTTGATTGGAAGACGTCAGGGAAAAGAGAAAGAACGGGAATTGTGTCTGTTTTTTTTCCTGAGTGGTACCTACGTATTTCTTTACAGATTACCTATTTCTTTACAGAAAAAGATTATTTAGGTAGAAATGATGAAATGTAGGTACCTTACTCCAAAAGTGTAGTACTGGAAACCCTAAACTCAGTTACTGACTAAGCTTGAAAACACAAAATCTGAACAAGAGGTTCAATGATCACTTCAATTCTATTTTATTTGTGAGAATGTTCTAGCATGCATCTTTGTTTTCTTGGAATATCTCAAAGACTGGGAAATTTTAATGCAGATCAAAGCTTATATTACTTACAGTCCTCATCAAGTGGTGGCTGCTTGTTCTTGATACTTTGTGACTATTACTTACTCATCTCATGATTGTACTTTTAGGTTTATTAAATCCATGAATAAGCATAACCTGTGACAATACAGCTGAGAAATTAGGGAAAAAATTAGTTAGTGAAAAATGAATTAATACCCCATT
>JBCJKH010004779.1:20521-31117 GCA_039877255.1 Loriculus beryllinus | reverse complement strand
CTATACACTGCACCCACTTTAGACATCAAAAAATAGTATTAGAAAAACACCACCCCAAAACTCCGTGATCATTCTTGGGGGTCTGTTTTCTTTAATGCAAAGTTCATCTCTTGAACCCATGCTGTTTTCGATACAAACCTGGAACAAATCTTTTTAGGTTATGGAGATGTCTTTCAGAATAATATTGCTACTTTGAAAGCCCAACTGTAAAATACTAAATTTATTATTGAAACGCAGTGATCTCTGTGGTTGACTCCATCATCAGCTTGATTAAAACTAAAAGAGCTTGTGTTTTTTTCAAGTGCCCTGATACCGGATGGCAATATGGTGCAGACTTACAATGAGTAACTATCAAAAAGTTGTTTCCATAAACAGTCTCTTCATTTGGTATGTCACTGCATGCTTACTTACCTGTACATGGCCTTGTTGTCTTGCACAGCTTAATGTTTGTCATGAGTTCAAATACTAGCAGAATTCTTGTTCGAGTGATTGCCTCATAAAGGTTACTAATAAAAGATTATTCTGTGTAAAACTGTATTATCTGTCCTGTAAGTGAGATTTATCATAAAACCATTGAATGGTTTTGGGTTGGAAGAGACCTTAAAGATCATCCAGTTCCAGCCTCCCTGCCCAATAGAGCAGGTTGTTCAAAGCTCCATCCAGCCTGGGCTTGGTACACTGCCACGGATGGGGCAGCCACAGGTTCCCTGGGCAGTTTGTTCCAGTGTCTCACAAACCTCACAGTAAAGAAATCATATCTTTGATTAAAGATTTTTACCATCACTACAGTTACAGCACTCCACTTTTTAAGAAAGTAGAACAAACTATCTTAACAGCTGTAAAGGAAAGTTTACTAGATACTAAGGATTAGTTCCTGGACTACATCAAGACTGTGCCTGAGGAACTGCGCTGCAAACACATGCCCAGCACAGAAAGTAGGGAACACTTGGCAAGCCAGGGATCTGAAGGAGTTGTGAACTTCTGGATAAAACCAGAAGAAAATGGTTATGTTTTTCCTAGTGCAGCAAAATGGGAATGGAGACAGGTGTGCACAGGATCGATGAACACACATGCACAGTTGATGGACACTTAGGGTGTCCCCTAGATGGACAGGACTCACACACAGATGAGGAACATACTAATACTAATACTGCAACAATAGTGTAAAATGTGCAAATGGTAAAGTGTTCAGTGCTAGAAACTAAAACATAACAAGTTGTCATCTTCCCAAGGTTAGGAGAATTTGCAAAAAATTACATACCTGCATGTGAAAATAGTCAAGCACAATAATCATATAAGCTTAGAGTTGTCAAATTTAAATAGATTCAGCAGATGTGCTGAATGGAAAAATCATACGTTAGTGTTTGTTTGTATTACAACTTTGTAAGAGAAAATTTCAGATTCAGGAAGAAAAGGATTGAAAATGTAACGTGCTCTCTGGCAACAGCAGAGAAGCTATTTAGTGCTTGACAGTACAGATACCAGTAGGGAAAGCCATCTGCCCTCACAAAGACGATAACGCACATGTACCTTAGATGAGCAAGTGAACCAGCACTGGCATCAAGTAGCACAGCCTAACTTTCTCCAACATGTGCCTTCAGCAGAAGTACTGTGTTAACAATACACCAACTGCTAACATTTTATTAATCTTTTCCATTTTTTAGGAGTTGAGAGCTTTAAAATTAAATAAGTGCTTAGGAGAAGAGGTTTCATAGCTAACTCATAACACTTTGTAATTTACAGTTCTCTTAATATTTCAGTGTTCTTGTGTATAAACACAACAGTTTGCGTGACAGTATTTTCTGTACAGTTTAGTTTCACTTTATGTTTGCTCATACCCAAAGGAGAACAAAAAAGGAAAAGAAAAATTTTTCAATAATTCAAAAGATTTAAGTTTAGTTTTCACCTTGTTATCTTACTCCTCCACACCCCAGTTTTGTTTCAGTTTGACCATAGGTAGATGTCAAGATACAAAAGAAACAGAGTTTTAAAAAATTAGTACTCATCTTTCTTGCATGTTTTGTGAAGTAAAGGAGTGTCATGACAGAGCCTGTTCACAGTTTCAGCCAGAATAAAGTGAATACCCATAAACTCCCAAGTGTCAGGCTATTACTGGTACCAAGGCTTGTTTAAGGCAGTGACTTACCCAGTGTGTGGAACACGATGTGCAGCACAGAGATCCCTTAGGTACACTGTATCTTTACAGCTATTTACATCTGGGGCAGTCTCAGTTTTTACTGGAAATGGTTTTTGTATTTTCTACCTGCAGATAGTCTAGCTAAAATATGTACCTAGAAGAGATGTTTAGATTGTTTTGTTTTTTCTTTTAGCATTTAGTTCTTGATGAGATAAATTCTGTACTAAAGATTCTACCTGCTCCAAATAGATGGAAATGGATAGGAGTATGTAGAGCATTAGGTGCACTTAAATAAAAAATAATTTTGAATACATAAATAGAATTCTGATGATAAACACAGAATAAGCTAAAAAATACTCAAAATTGAAGTGGCTTAAGCAGTGTCAACTATGTATTGGCTTTCTGGCTTAAAACCACACTTTATGCTGCTTCTTACCTAGGGAGCTTGTAATACAATGTACATTACAACAAAAATCCCTATTTCTAGATATGCATAAATATCACTTTGTGTGTCTAATAGTACTTTGTTTTAGCAAGTGTAGATTTTAAAAAGTCAAAATGATTTAGTGGATTGTCAATTGAAGAAATCATGTAATTCAGCAGATTAAGACACTTATTAAAAAAACTCCACCCAAACAAAAACCAACAACAGAAAACCAAACCACACCCCTCCCCCCAAAAAAAGGAAATTCATCCATGATGAATTGATCCAAGATTTCTGATTGCCAGTGTGCCTCAAGTCCATCAAACTGAACTGTATCAAGTTTAAATTGGTACTTACCAGACATTCTTTTCTATAATACAAATGTAACAGATACAGCATTTCTCACTTCCCTGTATTGCATGTCTAAAGTGGTCACATAATGGTGGTTCTAGTCTTCACAATTCTGATCTGTAGCCTGAATTTAATGTAAAATCTTCATTATTTTTTCTTGTACTTTGTACTTGACTAAAGGAATAGTAGATGCTTACACAGCTGAACACTAAGTTTACATGAATCCCAACTAAAACACGTTTTTGTGCAGTCACATATATCAGCCAGTAACACCTCCCAGTTGTGATGTTTTCTTGATTTTTGGAGGGGAGGGGTTGGGAAATGTGTTACAAAGCAATATGGATTATATTTACAACTTTCAAACTGCAGCTTGGAACTTCAGTGCAAATAGCTTTCAGAGATGAAACAAAGTTAAAGGTAAGGGGATCTGTGTCTCTTGAGAAACTTATGAGAAGTCTTACTTTAATACTTCGTAACACTAAGGCTTCTCTTATCTTCCCATCTAAATATGGCCAGTACCTGTGAAGAAAGAATACAGTATACTCAGAGAACTTAAAAATATCTTGGATTTCTACAATGCCAAGTCTAGACATCATAGAGAAAACAAAACACGTGAACTTCATTTTCTATCTGTTGGAGGAATACTGCTCTCATTTACAAGGATTCTCACTAAACAGATCTGCCAGCATCCCTTTTTTGTGTCATTCAGCCCTGCACCAAAATTGTCACTGCAGGGACCGTGAGGTTGAGCACATCTTCCATGCGTGTAGGGGCAGGGAGAGCTGCCAAACCACTTGCACAAAATGCAGGTACCTTGCCTGCCTGTACTGGGGAGGGTTATTCCTCTGTCACTGTGACAGCAGTGGAGCCCTTATGGTGCCACAGAATCTCAGGATGAGCTACAGCTAGAGGGTGCTGCTGACCCAGTCCAGACAGAGGGACAAGAAGGGTTTACTGTTGGTTGCACAAGTAAGGGAACAGGAACACTGGATCCCTCCCTAAGTGACTTTTCTTCCTCTGTACTGAGTCCATACAGGCTAGGGACTGGAATGCCTTCTGTAACTTCTTGCTTGGGAAAAGGAGAGCTTCTGCTACGCAGGGTGCTGGCATCCTTCAGTAATAGATGAAGATGGGTCATTTAAGGAGAAAGCTACCTTTTTTCCTGATGAGGACTGCAGAAATTCTGCCATGAATGGGATGGTGGCATCCATGGTGCTATTCTCAACAATCACTAGTTAGCTTTGTGTTCCTGACCACTGGTGGGAGCAGGTCAGGACAGGCAGAATGAGATAAAAGAAAACACATTTTCTTTATTCCAGCAGCATCAAGGCATTCGGCCTAATGAAATCTGAGCTCTACAATGCCAAAAAATAGCTCACAAGTGAGAACTGGGAGCTGACAAGGTAGAGAAGCTGTGGCAGTGGCTCTAACACAAAGCCATGTTGTAGGGCGAATGTTAAGAATTCACACATTTTCCCTGGATCTCCCTAATCCAGTAGATTTCTGAATTCTTCAGGCACGAGAATGGAGGAGTGTAGGAGATAACATCAACTGCAATACTGTAACACTTCTAGTAAGATCATTTCCAACATGAGAGAGAAATGCACACTGTGAACCTGAAATTCCTGCAGCTCTACCCATGGTTCTTTCACTGTGAGAGAGGCTGTGCAAAAAGTTTACTGGGAAAATTATAGTTATTTTTCTGCAAATTTGAACAAAACATATTTAATTATGTAAAACTGGAAAAAAGCACATAACCACGTGTTTAGTTCCACTTAACTCTGTTCAGATGAAGTACAAGAATGGAATTGTGAACTTTGCTAAATGCTCAATTTATTGTGTCACTAAGAGTCAGACGGACCACTGGATATTTGCCTTCTGAGTTGGATGGGTTATTACACTGTGGCTCCAGTTTTGGGCCATGAGTACTTTTTTATGGTCCATATAAACAGGGTCTTTAAATATTACTTGGTTTTATTTGTTTTCAGCAACTCTCAGTTAACAAAAATGTCATATAATTCAAATGTCATCTATGCTGAATTTGGAATTTGTATGCCTTTTTCAATGAAATAATGACATCTCCCATGCTATATACAAGAACTCTCATTGTTTCTCTTTTAACACAAACACACACTCATTCTCTCATTGAATATCTATACGATTCTCATAAAATGCCAGCATCTGTGTTACCAAGATAGTGAATATAATAGTGTAAGAGACAGGATTTATGTATAAGCAGGTCCTTGCATTCCTGGGTCCCAGTCACTTGCAGATGGTCAGACTAGACAGTTTCTGATCTCCTTCAAAAGGTAGATCCGAAGCTTAGGACCCAGAACTGGAAATGCCTTCTTAGGTCCCAATTCTGCTCCCATTTAAGTCAATGGCAGAACTCTCACTGATTTCAATAAGAGCAGAATTGGGCCCCAAGAAACAGGCCCACAGTAGTAACTAATCCCTTGTGGGTTCATTTTCTCCAGCAGACCTTATTTGCATTATGAGAACCTGCTAGTCTTGGACACAGACACTCACCGTTTAGCATTGGTGTCAATGACGATCGGCAAGTAGTCCATCACAGCTATGTATACAAACTGTTTTGCATCATCGATAACACTGTATATAGCTTCTATATCCAGGACTCTGTCCTTTGGGCAGAAGAGTTTAGGTGAATTCTGTGGAAGAAAAAGTTCAAATACGGCATTTAAAATACGTGATTTATTTTCCTCTCATTCTTCTTGAGATGGCAAGCAGTATCATTTATTTTAGTAGAGAATATTAACTGATACCTTCAACTGTCTTGCTAGAATACTCAGAGGTACAAAGGAGAGGTATTTGATTAACTTCCCCTGGAAGCCCTGAAAGTTAGATGTAACTGTGGGTCAAATGTGGAAGATAAAAACTTGAAAACATCCACTAACATCAAACAAACTCTCCTTCAAGTTATAGTTCAGAGAATTTTGTTCCACAGACTCCCAGGACTGGTTACTTAGAGTAATACCTGTGTGCTTGCCACACAGGCCTGATCCATCACTTGGGACCAGGGATTGTGTCTATTATGTCAGTTCCATTTAAAGTTCCATGCTCAGTCACTGTCACAGGGAGATGCTGCAGTTTTGCAAGAAACTGAACTTTAAAACCTACCTTCAGCTATAAATTAACACCGGTAAGAGGTAAGCCCAGCTTTCAGCTTTTCTGCTTTGTGCCTAGGGCTGTTGAATGTATCAGGAAGTGAAGCTGGCAGGAATCACCTGTCTGTGACAGAGAGGCCCAGGACCTTCTGCTTTTCTGCCTGAGCAGGGAAAGGGAAGTGGACCCCCACTGCCAAGGTGCTTGTGGGCAGCAACACAGTTCCTGGGAGTAGAAGTTGTTAAAGGCACTTTATTGAGCTACAGCAGCTGCCACTTACCCTTTTTCCTTGACAGCTGGACCTGCCAGCCTTCCTGCTGCTGTATCACCTCCTCACCTTTGTTACCTGCTTGGGTTGTAGCTGAGATGTAGATCAGGTTTGCATCAGATGTAGATGTGTTTGCTTTAGGGACAGATCCTGGGGTTCTGATCAGTCTGTTTATCTTTCAATACAATGTTTGTCATATTGGTTTCCTAATCATTGACTGGTGTTCCTAAGGATTTATTACAACTAAGTTCAAAAAATACTGGAAAATTAGCAAGATTTCAAGACCAATATTCCAGATCCATTCCTGAACACTAATAAAAACAACCAAAACCTGTTACGTTTTATCAGCCAGTTTAGGAGATGACTGTGTTGCCAGGCAACACTAAGCCATGATTCCAGAGTATAACAACAAAAAACAAAACAGTGACTGTGGGTGGTGCTTCTTGTTTTATACAGCACAAATACTGAATGTGAAATATGTTTTCAAAGAGTTACGACTCAAAGCATACAGTGATTTTGTTAAATATAACTTATCCGAAACTTTTAGGCTGTTGCATAGAGATTTTGTTCTTACACTCTTACTATTTTCTTGAATAGAAGTTTTAAGATACAGAACAGCTGAAGAAAGGAATTCTTATGCTTTGTCTTTTTCAGATGCATTCAATATAAAGACTAGAAAGTGAACGACCTTTAGAAGATAATTAAAAACTTCTGTTAAAGCTCTCACTGTAACAACTTGTGTTTGAGTGTTCTACTTGTTACCCTGTGGAACAGCCAACCCCCCCTGTGGTCATTGAATATTTTAGTACTTTTCTCCATAGCAGTTCTATAGTACTTGCTGTTCTGATCAAATACGCATTTGATACTTCGCTTCATCCAACAAAACAGGCTGTTATTCTCACTGGGTAACAGTGTCTTGCCTTACCCCTGCTCGGGGGGCAGACAAAAAGGGAGGTAATGCGGGTTTAGGGGAGCAAATGGTGCAGCTCTGGGTAGGCACAGGCAGGGCCACGATGGCAGTAAGCAAACTGCGTGGCTTGTGGAGACCATGTACTTCTCATTAGTTCAGGAACAGACAGCAGTTAACACTTGGTCCACCAAACCAATCCATTGCAACTCTAGGATTGCCTTTCAGGGCAGCATGCTGGCAAACATCGAGAATTTGCTAGCAGATCAGGAATTTATTGAAGAGCCTGTTATCAAAGAAGGAAGGAGCAGCCCAACTGGCTGTGGCTACAAATTACAAGTAGCTCTTGAGGTTGGACTTCACTGATGGAGCTTCTGAGTACTGTTTTTTCTGAAGTGGAATTTCAAGAAGAGGCTTTTGTTGCCCGCACGAAAGGAAAATACAAATTACGTGGAGGAAGTAAAGGTTCTGCAACTGCAAAAGAGCAGTTTTTGTAGAGCCTCTCTCCAACTGTCTTTGTCTAGGATCCCGGTTGGCTGTACCCAGCTTTCCTTACTGTGTGCCCCTGCAGGACTGGCTTTCAGCAGGATTTCTTAATTTCTTAGAGATTGCTAAGAAGAGAGCAGGCTTTCATTTCACAGCTTCTTAGCTAACTGCCTGAAAGTCAGTCCCTAATTTATAAACTAGTCCTTAAGACTCTCCATAATCAATGGAAGCATGTGTCTTTTCAGATGGCTATTAATTATGGCTGTTCTTCAGCACTTCCACATTTCCACTCTAAAACAGCTCTGTCTCATAACTGATAGTAGGAGTGTGAAAAATCCTGGACAGCTGAATGTTGCCTGGCTCCCAGCAGGTGAAGATAAACCCTGCCCTGTATAACCACTCATCTGCACCAACATCTGTGCTACTGCTGACTGCACAACTTAGCGATGTGCTACGTGTCTTGGTTTAGACAGAACTGGCTGTAAAGTGAGGGGGTTTTGCCCCTTGCTTTATATAGAGCAGTGAATAACTTCTGGCAACTTTATTATATTCCTGGGTTTACTCATGTAATTTCCTCCAGAATGAAAGACACTTCACATCTTTCATCATCGCTATCACTCTGTGTACTTTTTTCCCAGTTTTGCTACATCACTGCTGAGGTGGAGGAGTGCTTCATTTCTTCCCAGTAAAAATACATACACAGACAGTGCTTCCATGGGGACTGTTGCTTGAATTTTAGAAGATTTAAAATGTAGTTTAAAATTAAAGCTAAAGTAGATAATGTTCTCCAGAAGTACGAATACTTTCAATGGAACAGGGTGAAGATAACTAATGTTTATAAATTACACAGATATCAAGCTTATTCTGTATCATTTTAGATAGCTGATTAATAGATCATTTACTTCCAAGTCATTCCCCTTCTATCTACTAGTGCAAATAACCTAATTTCATTTTTTGCATGCAAGCGGTAAATGTTACAGGGAAAGAAACCAGTGCTCAAATGAAACCCTGCAGCATCTTCAGGCCTGGCAAATTTCTTGTGTGAGCAGTGCCACAGAATCAGAATAAAAAAAGTAATTATTGTGATTTGTCTGTTCTGTACCACAAGAAAAGGCATATAACTTCTTCAAAACCTTTCAGTTACAGACTGCCCCACAAAAGTATACCTATTGGAATAGCTTGTCCCAGACAAGAGAATTATTTGGTTTTCCAGCATTATGAGACTATCAAACAAATTCTATCTTATATAGGTGACAGCTCTAGCGGTCTCTGTAGCTGATTTTCTAGTCACTCGCATGAATCTCAATTACAGTAGCTGCTTTTGGTTAAGGACATAGCAGTAGTGTGCATCCTCTTCAGTTAGGGCTAATTTTGAGAAACAGTTAAGTACAGGCTCAATATACACCATAAACATTTGCTTTCGCAGAAATTACTTCCCAGGATAATTTGTCCCTGATGGGTACTTACAGAACACAGCATTATGACGAACTTACTGCAGGGAACTGCGATCGTCTCTTTTATCAATGAAAAGACACTTGGTAACACTTCTGTAGATGCTAACACCTGCCTAACCTGATCTTACTACTTTTTTCTTCATAAAGGACAATATTAGGAAAATAAGATGATGTTAAATTTCTGGGCCTTCCAAAAATCCAGTGGGTTAAATAATTTTCTTCCCTCCCCTCCCTCTCTGCAACTCACTTGAGAACTTACCGACACAAAAGCTTCTGATTTTGTCTCGTTCAGCTGCAATGTCAGTTTATTTTGAGTATCATACACTCCATATAGTCTTTTAGACCAGCTTGGTGGTATTTTATTCTTGTATCTCAGTGAGCTGTACAGGGCAAATATCCTTTGTAAATCCAGGACCAGGCAGCTACAGTTGTATACGATGACACCAAGTTCCTTCATCTGTGAAATTAAAAGTTTATATCATTAGCAATGTTTTGGCTGATGGATCCGTGAAAGTAGGCACCAAGAATGTAAGAGTGTCTGAGAGGTATCTTCCAGAAGCATGCCTTGAGCTCAGCAGTAATACTGTCGACTACAAGAATATTCCTAACGACACTCTTTTAAAGGCAAACACATAAGCTAAATCAAAGTCAAGAGCAGGTAAGAACGGTAACAGGGCCTATATGTTTGGTGCATGTGAGAACTGCATGTCCTGACAGAATAAAACACAATGGACTGAAGTTATTTCTCTGGTGAAGAAAGAGTATGATCCTTCAGCGTCAAATAAAAGGATGAAAAAATGGGTGTTTAATACTATCAGTTGCTAAATTAGTGTGCTACTATATCCAGCATGATCCAGTAAACAGTGTACCCAATTAGGACACAAAAAGGTTCTTAACTCCCCCATTGCGACGTAATGGAATTGCTGGCTCACCTAGGGTACTCCATATTTCTGGGTGTCTGTCTCTTCACATGTGAAAATAGAGATAATGATACTCTTCTCTCATGAAAAGTACTCTGTAACCATTAACATTTCCACACATAAAGTGTGAGGAAAAATAGCCTAAGTAAATACAGACATCATAGTACAATTAAATGCATTAGCCTTTTGTGGACACAAGTTTCAATTCTCTATTTAAGTAAAACCGTGTCTCCTGGTCATCATAAATCTTGTGTTGGCAGAGATTTCATTAATTGCACATCCCTAGTACTTAACTTGTGACAGGATTTAATTTATATTTTCTGGCTTCTGTAATTAAAAGTGTAACCACGCACACACTCTCCCTTCCTTTGCTTTATAGTAGCTCAGGAAGGCACTGCTTTGGGCACAAACGCTATTGACCTCTCATTATCTGCATTTCACACTAGTTACGAGCTTTAAAACGGTGCTACCCACATAGCTCTCGCTCCTCGCGTTTTCTCTGCAAGTCCATTTGAATCCATTTTGG
>JBCJKH010004779.1:9754-20149 GCA_039877255.1 Loriculus beryllinus | reverse complement strand
GAAGTCTGCCTGGCATGATATGAAAAAAATAAGGGGAGGACAAACTCTCCAGCATGTTCATCCATTGACATAAAGTAAAACCCCACTGGTTGTACTCCCTTAGATGAGATGTCCGCAGTCACATGGAGTGTTTCCTGGTGGAGCGTATCTTTTTGTGAAGTCTGTGCAAACTCAATCCTGATGATGTTATCTCTGAGCTTGTTCCTGTGCAATTCTCCCTGACTGCAGATGAGAACTGCTCTGCAGGAGTGGGCAGAGCAAAGGATAGAACTGAATCTTCACTCTCTTTTTATAGTGGATGAGAGAAAATGACAAATCCCAACACTTCAGTGAGAAACTTGATGGGTTACCCCTTCTTCAAGTCCCCCACCTGAAAATACCACATACATAAGAATATACAACTGAGCGATCTCATTGCCAAGTATTTACTGAACAGTGACAACTGCAGGCACATTACCTACTATTCTTACTGTCTAAATCAGAACATTTCTGCAAGCTTCTTTAAGTCATAAAAAATATGGAATTCCTCCATTAGCCTGGAAATTTGTGGGTATTTGGAAAATACAGGCCACTTGCTGCACTGCAGCCTTTCATTTATGGATAAGCCAGTAAATTAATTTTTATGATGAATATGAATTACTCCAAACTATGCCCAACATCCTTGTCAAACAGTCTATTTGGAATAGCATCTTTGTTTTTTCCCCTGTATGTTGGTATGTTTGAGGGCACTCCTGTATTCAGTTCTAGGCTGTCCCTCTATTCTGTGCACTGTTTGTCTCCAAACATTCTTAACTATACATTATCACTGTTTTCACTCTGTGCTGCCAATACTGCTCTCTTAATTGCCAGGCATGCCATTGCAAAGGACTTACTAATAGTATTCTGTTACATCTGTCTGCATAATGCAGTTTCATTCTCTTTTCATGGCTGTTAGTTGATTCTGACATAATTATGTGGTTACAGTTTTCCTTTCGTTTATCAGTCCCATTATTACTATTCCACTTTATTCTTTCCATTAAAAGCAGAGGTAAAATAGTGTCCTCATAGCACGCCAGAAGCTTCCAGGACTGCATCTGCGTGAGCAGCTCTCCTTGGAGCAGGAGTGCTTGCAGTGGGTCCTCTCCCTACGACTTCAAGGGTTGCCCTTCTGCCTAAGTGCTTCCTCATGTACAGAGAGGGAGGAGGCTGGGGCACTAATGTTTTGGTTTTTAAGAGCAGTTTTTACAGATCACCAGCTGGCCTGACAATAAAACAAAGCACTAGCCGTGCCTTTCCGACAGACTCGCCTGTGGACAGAAGCGCACGGGGACCAGCCTGTTTTGTGCAGTGTCTTGATCCTCCTTTGGGAGTGAGTGTCCGCAGGAGCCAAGGCAGTGCCCTGGCCGAGGTTACATTCAAATCACAGACTGGAATGAAGCTATTACAAGAGATGTATTTACTGCGTAGTAATGAGCCCTGTGTTGTGTCCTGCAGTTGGCGTCTCTGGCAGCAAGTGCTGATCAAAGCTTTCCCTGCTTCTGAAGCCATGATAAGAACTCTTCCTTAGATGGATTCCCTCATACACGATACAGACAGGGCTCAAGGAAAACACAGTTATCCTTTTTACCCAGCTGCCTGCTTTCATTAACCTTTTATGAACTTAAGTTCAAATTTGACTGAACCTACAAAAGAGATTCACATTTTTGGATGAGGGCAGACAGCAACTCCAATGCTTATCATGCAGACCTCACTTTCTTGGGAAACCAGCTGGGCACCTCATAACCACCTTGTTTTACATATGTTACATCACCCTGAAATTAAAACAATACAAAGAGTGCAAACGTGTATGCAATAAACCCCGAGCTGTCTCCTTTCTTATAGAACAGTCCCAATAGAGAGATGAAAAATGCACTGTTTCAGAAGCGTGTTCCACACTGAGCCTATTTTTATTCCCATTCTCTAAGGTTAATCACAAAGCCCATCATCCTGGATGGACTGTGGAGATGTGCAAGGATGTGCAAGTGACAGATTTAGTATGAAGTGATATGTCATTGAGATAAGGGAGAAGACTTTATCTGTGGTTTGAGAGCTGCTGGGATTACACACTTTTTAAATAGTCTCAGAAGAGAAGTAAAAAACCCCACATTTATACTGAAGGAATCAAAACACGAGTGTTGCTCCCTGGCTTGCAGTGACTGAAACCTGCAGCTAAGCATCATCTGAGGTATCTGTTAAGGCAAAACCTTTCAGGGCAAGAACTCTTAAGGCAGGGGAAGTATTTCTCCATCCTGGGTTTTAAAAGCAACTCAGACACTAATGAAAACCTCAAGTGAAGAAGATGTCAAGAAATCAAAACCTTAATAAAACTAAGGAAGATAAATCTGAAATGAAAATAGAGACTCACAAATTTGATTACCCTTAAATGGAACTGAAACGTTTGGATGTTAAAGTCACAAAGCTGGTTGTGAGTGACATTTTCAGGGCATGTGCTGGGAGCTGGGGACAGGAATGCTTTTCTGGATAGAGAATTTTGTGTCCTGTCATGAGCAGGTTTCTTTCCCTCTTTGTTAAGAACCACCACGAGTCCTCCTCTCAGGGAATACAAAACATGGGAGCTGGTTTCCTTTGTTCTTCCCATGCTATTTACATTCATGCAGAGCAACTTTTAAAGGCTACCAAGTCAGTGTTTGTCTTTCTTGCCAGTATGGGCTCTCTTAAAGCACCAGAGAAGTGGATGACTATGCAAGACTCAAGAAATGGTGGCTTATACCCACTGTAAAAATGATGATCTGACTACAGAAATCAGTTAAGTTATAAAAAGTAATAAATACAGCCTAGCTAAAAAAAATAGTGATTTTTATGACAAGAGGAAGAACTCCTTCCTAGGCTGGACAAAGAGCAGGATTTCACTGACAGGAAATTTTGCTTATTCTTTTCCCTTGTGGCATCATATATTCAATGAAAAAACCAACAATACAGGTTCTGGACAGATAGTACTCTACGCTTCCTAACAAGCAGCAACACCTTCCAAATACATTTGAATCGTGGGTCAATCAGGGTGTACGATGTGTCCTTATCCTGCACTGTGCAGAGGAGACAGTGCGGTTTGTATTTACCTTGAGCTCCACTCTTAAGAGACATTCCCACTGTGTAGGCAAGGTACTGTTTGACCTACATAAGAGTGGCACAATCTGGTTCACAGCCTGCAGTATCTGAGTTGCAGCAAACATAGCAGGAGGCTTAGAAAACACCTAAATTTCTTTAAAAGGAAAAGCTCTTAGTGACTGCTCACACTTGAGTCTGATTCTGAAAATGACAGGCACGTCTCCTAGGGCATAAACTGCCATTTGCCATCTGCCCAAAAGCTCTGGCCACCAGCAGGTGCTGGGCATCCATTGCCTGTGCTACAGAAACTCAAGATGAACTACAGTAGTCTACTGCGCACGAAATTCACGGAGTTTTTTGTGCATCTGCCATTTTCTGGTGTTTGAAAATGGAGTCAGTTTTGCATCCAAGCCTGTGATTTTTTTAATTTCCAAATGAATGATGGTTAAACCAGAATCACATCAGGGTACAGTAACAGTAACAAAAGGCATCCAATACTGATAAATCAATTACTAAGGTCTAAAAGGACCTAAGATGTTCAGTAGCTTCCAAAGAAAAGTAATACAAAATGTATTCATTTCCACCTTAAAGCAGACCACAGATAGTTGCAGTGATAAACTCATCTTTTCATAAAATAGGCTCTATTTGGTTATCCTCCACTCAAAATGACATTATTTTGCACTTGGTTGTCAGTCTTACCTGGCCCCTACTGCAAACCTCCCTTATGCTTTCATATGGTATCACTTAATGCTCAGTGAACCTTTTCCAGTAATACATATTGTCATCTAAAGGCTGCCTTCTGTGCAGCTATTCTTTAATCTCACCAAAACTGCTGAGCAGATACACATGACAGTCCCATGCCAGGTGCAGATAACAGCCAGGCAGTGGCCTGTGGTGGAGCGACCATCACGAAAGGAGAGACAAAGACATTTGAGGAAGGCAAAAGTGTTTCTCTGTGCAGCACTGTTTGATGTGCCTGTTGTAGCAGACTTTGGGCTACAGGAGTAGTGCTCATCACAAATTCATTAAGTGTAACAGACCCCATTCAGACAGCTGTCATTGTGAAGTAAACTAAAAAACGCAACCTGATGCTGAAAGAGGCTGAGAAGGCTGCAACACTGCCTGGCTCTTTCACAAAAACCTGTACAGGTAGTGAAGTCCACCAAAACAGCAGAACCATACACCTGAGATAATACTTCACTAGGAATTGCAACCTACCCTTGTGCATCCTGAGCCAAAATCCTTGCTCCATGCTTGGCTAGTAATACAGAACAGGAGCTTCACAGCATTGTTAGGTTAAAATCAAAAGAAATTCAATCAAATCCGAACGCAGTACAGTTCTGCTTCTGCTCCAAGTTCCACTTTTTCTTTCCATGTTGGTAAGAACACGGAAGCTACACTACTGTTGGGAAATACTAAATAGAAGAGATTAATACAAATGGTAAAGCACTGTATTCTCAGGAAGTTAGTAAAAATCTGTCTAGGTTAAAAAGTATCTGAGAATGAATAAATGCAGAATTTAAATTAACAGCACCTTTGCATGTCAAAAATCATCTAGGGCACAATAAATGTTATTGAATTCCTTATTATTTTGAAAACCAGAAACTGCTTTTGAAGAAAGCTGAAGAATTGCTTAAAGAATTCAAACAGATTATATTTAGAGATTAGCTGTTTCATTGTAACTATTGTTCCTATTTTCTGTAGACACTTATTGAATAAATGGTGTTTTGATATTCCTATATTCAACTCTCAACCATTCTCCAGTTAACCACCTTGCGAGTCCTACACAGGGATATTACTTGTGCCTGGCCTATGTCCCCCCCTATGCTTGAGCAGGTTTTATGTTGTCTAAGGCCAAAGGTTAATTTTCTATCACCTTGGATTTAAGTGATGTGAAAACAATCGGCAGGCAGAATAAAAAGGCTAGAAAAAAGCCCCTTTGACTTGACAGCAGAATGCAGTCTCAACCTGAGCAGGGTACTCAAACTCATCGCTGAAAATGGAAAACTGTCATGCAAGCCACTGCTGCAAATAAAGCTGAGCATATGACCAAGGAGAGGTGATGCATTCGATAGAGAGTGCACCCAGCACTGGCACTGAGTGTCAGCAGAAAGCCATGATGTGCTCTCAGTGCAGGAAAGAAAGGGACGTTTGTGAACTGACTGTACCCCACTAGAACTGATAAAGTACATTAGAATTGGCAGCCACTAGCATTCCACTGGTCTTTAATTCTCACCTTTAAAAAGCACATGTGATAGATTTGGGTCTGTGGTTCTTGCAGAATAGAAGTCCCAGGGAAGCTAAAACTTCATACATTACTTTTACCTTTATTACCTAATGGGCAAAAAAGCTGCCATGCTAAGGCAAAGGAGATATTTTAGGAGCTGATAATTTTTGCATCCCTTTTTTCTGCTAGTCCACAGGTCAGGAACATAAAATTGCACAGTGATGCTCTGCTAATTCCCACTTCACCTTACGTTCACTAGCTAGTCCTACAATTACTTTACATAGCACCCTGATCTTAAGAAAAACATACTGAAATGAAATGAGGCTCAGCACTTCATTTCTGCTGAAAGGTACTGCCACCGAGGTGCAAAGCAAGCTAGATGCCCAGGCAGAACAGGGTCGTGTTTTAAAATGGTCTGGTTTAAAATGAACTTTGCGAGGAGGAGGCAGCAATCCAGAAAAACAAATCCCTGTGTCCTCAACACATTAGGAAAAAAACTCATCGTGATTTTTCCTTTCTGCCATCTGTTCTATTGATACAAAAAACTGGGCAAAAATAAATCTGCTTGTACAGATGATACAAATACAGTTTGTTTAAACTATGGACCTCTCTGTGATGATGTTCGTACAGAACCTAACATGGAACTGAGAGGGCAAATTTGTGCTTTCTTGCTATTGTAAGAAAGTATGTGCTATTGAAGCTCACTGACAAACCAAGCCCAAAACGCTGCTGCTTGTCAGAGCAAGCCAGAAGGCAGAACTGAATCAGTTAAAATTCCTTGCTATGTAGTCTATCAGCATAATTAATATCACTTGGCATAATCACAGCCTAATTTATAATTTTCAAATGACTTTTCGTTTACGGTTTCATTACCCCCTCAAAGCAAGCACAAGTATCTCTTCAGGGGAAATGCAAGCTTGCAACTGCAAGGAACATTTTTCCAGGATCATGTTTGATTTATTTCTTGTTTTACTGCAGGAAATCTAATTAATGGGAATTCTAATTGGATTCCATTTCTCTTTTGAAAAGCAGTTCTTGTTCCTTGTATCAAAGAAAAGTGCAGGCTGGGAAGAAAAGGACCACATTGTGCTGGCCTCCGTCTCACTGCTGGCAAGCTGCGGCACAGTTCAGCACTAGTGTCATTCATACGACATTAAACAAGTGGAACTGTAAAAAATTAGAAGGTGAAGTGAAAGATCCTGCTAGCTTCTGGAAAGGCCGGCACTCTCCTTTACCATGCACACAGGCGTACCTCCCACTGCCTTTATTCATCTTCCCTGCATCGCAGCCTGTCTTGTCAGCCGTTATCCTGCATTCTCTTCACGCAGCTGGAAATCACAGCACAAGCTTAGTACTCGTTCTCATTCTGTGCAAGGGGAAGCCTCTGTACATCATCTGCCGTACAAGACAGAGAGCAGTGCAAAGGACTGACCTCAGAATAAGGGCAGTGCTGATGTCTAAACATTTCTCTCAACGTGCAGTTTCTTTGGGGCTTTCAGATGTGTGGGCTTCAGGGAAATGCAGCAGCATGTAATTCGCTAATTGGATGTATTATTTATAATATCAGCGGCACACAGAGGGGGTTTCCTTTTGCAAACTGAAGGGACTGGTAGCAGGCCTGCTGTGGACACAAACTGGGACAATGACATTGCATATGAGTTATCACTGTTCAGACTTGCCAGAGTACCTGATCAGAATTAGAACCCTCTTCTCTTGATGTAAGCAGAGGACCAAAGGCTCTAATTAAATTTTGACTGAGCCTTGATTAAATTCAGTGTACAGGACCTTGAGGTAAGCTAGGAATCCAAGCAGTTTAGACAGCTAAGGTAATTTAGCAAGGCACTACACAGGCAGCCCCAAGACGAACAGCTAGCCTATATGAAAATCTGTTTCAGAAATCCTTACTAGCTCTTTGTCCTACCCTTCTGAGTAACCACCTTAGATATTTGTGCTGTTTCTGGCTGCTTCAACATGGAAGCAATGTCTCCTGTAAAGATGTGGTCCTGGTGTATGCTCTGAGGAGGAAAATGTGGAATTCAATTAATACATCATATTCATGCCTCCTCATCCTCAGAGTAAAACTGGGGACACATGGATTCATGCTTCCATAATTCCGCCTTTCTGCTAAAGCACTATGTTGCACATAAAAGTAAAGATCATTTGAGTCGTCTGAAAAGCCTCTTTGTACTTGGTGCAGTACTACTATTATTACAAATGGTACTAATGAATGCTATGGCTATATCACGAGAAAGGAATATTAATCTGTTTATTGCATCAGGTCATGACCTGGGTGTTTTCTCCGACCTCAAATAATGGCAGATGCTGCCTGTGTGGATGTAAAAATTGTTTATGTCTAAATAATGTGTAACACCCTTTGTGCAAGAAGCAGAAGTATTGTATGCCAAAGATGTCAGAGATTTAATAAAAGTCAACATAGCACTTACGTAAGTTAACACTGAACAGAACAAAGAAGAAAAATCCCCACATAAAACAAGAGTGAGACAACATTAAGGCTTAATGCAATTGCCGTCTGTAATGTTGGGTAATAATCACTTCATAGGAAAAGGAAATAAATATCTGAAAGTATACATGAAAACAGGTTGCTCCAATTCAGCATTAACACTTCCAGTCTGAAAACTAGATCAAATTTATTTATTTCTCACTATTTCTGTTCAAGCTGAGTTCTTTGTTACAGCACATGCAGAGTGGAAGGTAATAAAATGTAAGTCCCAAGGATGATAAAAGATGTTTTTCATACACAGAAGCAGAACATGTATCATGAAACTGTAGCTTATGTTCATGGTATGTATATATATGGCATATGCAGGTTCTGCACCTATGCTGCAGAGCTACTTACAAACTTACTTGCTACCCAATCACAGCAATCCACCATATCATTAAATTTGACAGAAATGCCTAATAAGTCATTATACTGATTAGAAAAACCTGATTGTCCAGTACAGGGATTCTCCTGACTTCTGCAGTCTTCTGAAGCTAGACCTGACATTTGTGCTCGCACGCACTGCCTGACCAAAACACCTGCCATTGAGTAGTTCCAGGCAAACATCAAGAAATTCACTGTTCTGGTGACTGCTGTTTACTTGGCAAAGCTGAAGAAAGGTGACTGCACAATGACTTCCAAACTAGGCCTCGATGCTTACGACAACATCAAAATCTGAAAAGGTTACCATTAACTCTGCATATTCATATGGAAGGAATGCTTTGTCAGAATCTGTTTTGTTCTGCTTGATGACTTACGGCTATAGAAAGATGAGATTTTATACTGAGCTGCAGAACCATTATTCTTTTTGTAGAATGGCTGAAATGATTGTCCTTCCTTGTCCTGACTCTTGGGAGATTTATGGCACGGTATTTCAGCCTGATTTAGTGTGTGTCTTTTTCACAGGACAATGTTAAACCCAGTTTTCCATGAAAGGATTCAACTGCTAAAGTGGGAGGTGACTGTGCTGCTGCAATTGGGAACCTTTTGGAATTGAGGCAGTTCTGGTGAAGATATTTATCCAGAAGGGAACTATCATCTGTGCAATATCAAAGTGCGTGCATGTGGATGGACCCACATTTTGGGAATTCTCTTTCATGACTATTTTAATGTCGTTATTTTAATTGTTTAGTTGAACAAGACTGATCTGATGGGCTATGCTAATAACTAAATCCCTCTGAGAGGAATCTGCCTCCATTCATTAATGTCACTGACCAAGATTAGTTGCCAGCAAGTTCTTATGGGAGATGACAGAATAGACTGTGGTGCATTAGTGCTCCCTCAGAGATTCAGCTGGGTTTTAAAGAACAAGCTCTCTTTCAGCACAACCTAAATAATATTTTGAGAAAGTGGTGGATTTGCTGCCTTTCTCACATCTATGTAAGCTTCCTGATTATTTTAAGGCTACCACCAGCTGTTGAGCCAGATGCTGGAACCCCTGGATCAGGCTGTATGGCCTGTACTGTTATCTAGAACAAATAAAATTGTTTTTGTTGGACTCCATAATCTTATGCATGTTTTCCAGCCTAAATGAATCTATGATTGTAAAAGGTCACACTGGTCTTAAGAACTCTGACTGACTCTACAGGCTTGTTTGCTCTCCTAGCTGCTGAACTCCAGCAGTAGGCTCTGGCACAAAAGTGCAGCTCAGACCCTTTTGCCCCATCCACGCAATCTGGCTTGGACTTGAGAACAGCAGCGGGCAGGACAGAGCAGTGCAAACAGGTCAGGTTCTGCTGCCCCGGTTTGTGCAAGGTGTCTGCAAGTGAAGAGACCATAAAACCATTCCAGTGCAGCACCTGCGTTAATAGCATGTCTTACTATTTCAGCGCTTCTTAAAGAACACAACACAAATGAAACCACAGGACGCGCATGCAACTGGCTAGAGAATCTATAAATCCAAATTAAGCCCTTCTGCTTTACTGATCATTGCAGACAGGCCTTAAATAGGAGTGCCTGGAAACCATTCTCACCACTGTGAGCAATGCCCTTTATTTATTTATGTTTAAGGGCAGGACCACTGCCCTGTGCACTATTTGTGATGCACTTCCTGCTCCCAAACACATTTTTCAAATTTTAATAGCTTAACTCTTAGGCTACTGAGTCTTATCTCTGGGCCACTCATGCGAGTGTATCTTACCAGCGCGCTCTCTTCACCACACCGTCTGCCTGCTTGCTTCAAGATATCAGCAGGGGTCCTTAAAGCTGTCTCCAGTTTTGCACACATGTGCATGGATGACTTTCCTGCCTCTGCGTGGTGCTGTACAGTGTGTGCTCTGCCACCCAATTCCTGCATGCCTCTAGTTTCCTAAGGAAGTCTAGAACACATCCAAAACTCATTATCCTGATATTCACTGATACTATTTTGGCAAGTATCTGAGGGACTACTCATAAAATAGTACCAGACACATTCCATTTGCAACATCTTAGAATCATAGAATTGTTAGGGTTGGAAAGGACCTTAAGATCATTTAGTTCCAACTCCCCTGCCGTGGGCAGGGACACCCCACACTAAACCATGCCACACAAGGCTTTGTCCAACCTGGCCTTGAACACTGCCAGGGATGGAGCACTCACAACTTCC
>JBCJKH010004755.1:0-12118 GCA_039877255.1 Loriculus beryllinus | reverse complement strand
AGCCATCAGGTCCCCCCTGAGCCTTCTCTTCTCCATCTGAACCCCCCAGGTCCCTCAGCCCTTCCCCATCACACTTGTGCTCCAGGCCCTGCGCAAGCTCCATTCCCTTCTCTGTACCTCAACAACAGTGGCACAGGGGCACAGATGAATGTTTTACCTGCTGTGATGAGGAGACAACAACCACCGTCAATAATCCGCTCACAAAGGGAGTCTGCTGAGAAACCTGCAAACTGACAGAGCACACAACCAGGTCAGCAAGGATGCACAAAACCCCCAACCCCCAACACACAGCAGCAGCTCTGCACTTCACCCATGGTAAATGATACCACCAGGCATGGATAGAAAGAGCTGAAGGAACTTATTCCACGGTTAATGCAGAAAAAGGCTAAGAAACAGCAGCACCTTAACCTAGCTTCCATGCATCTATCTCATGGTCAGCACCCACCCTTGCAGCTCCTCTCCCTAGAACAAGAGCTGGTCCCCCCTCAGAGAGCTCAGCACTGAGAGCAATGCAAAGGGCTGGGACCTACCACAATGGTGTGCAGAGCTCCAATCCTGGCACAGGCGAGCATGGCTATAACCAGCTCCAGGATCATTGGCATGTAGATGGAAACACGGTCTTCTTTCTTCACACCTGGGGAGGGAAAAAGAACGTGGCTTTTGTCAAAATGAACATGTCACACGTCAAAAGAACAGGGTATAGAAAGAAACTGATGATTTCAACTCAACAGTCATATGCACACAATAAAGCTTCAAGTTCTAGAGCCAGCCAGCCTTGGGTTCTGCCTTTCAAACCTAATGGCTGCTGTAAGAGCCATTGTAAGAGCTCAGTGAAGCTCTTGAAAGAGCCATTAGCGGAAACAGGTTTAAACTTCAACAGGGGACCTTCAGGTTAGATATAAGGAAGAAGTTCTTTACTGTGAGGGTGATGAGGCACTGGAACAGGTTGCCCAGTGAAGCAGTAAATTCTCCATCCCTGGCAGTGTTCAAGGCCAAGTTGGACAGAGCCTTGGATGACACGGTCTGGTATGAGACAACCTTGCCCATGGCAGGGGGTTGGAACTGGATGATCTTGAAGTCCTTTTCAAGCCAAACTATTCTGTGATTCTACGATTCTAAGATGACTGCAATGACTCCATGTTCTCCCTGGACACAGCCCCTTGAAGGAGGTAGAAATGCAACCAGTGCCTGCTGCTCACTGGAAATCCCAGAGCAGGAAGTTTAGAGCACAGATCTTTTCCTTGTACAGCTGCCACAACCATCAGCGATCAGTTTTCACACTCAGAGCCAGAGATCAACCTCCAAAAGCGTGTTGTGGAGCAAACCTGCACCCACCAACTGTGGGAGCAGACAGAGGAGCCAATGATTTTGCACAAAATGACTCAATAGGCTAGTGAGCACACACAGAATGGGTGCAACCTCCTCCAAAGCCCTGCTCTGACGCTCTCTGAGTAGCCAACACAGCGTACCTTGGCTGCGGAGGACGTTGGCAAACTGACAGACCTTGTGCAGCAACTCGCTGTAGGTGATTTTCATGGAATCCCCAGGTTCATTCCCTTCCCTGGGAAAACAAGGTAACATTTGTTAGTGTACAAGCATTACAAAGGTGAGAGGCAGAAGTATTGCTTTGGGCAATATGCATGTCCTCCCCCGCCCTTCTGAGTACAGAGTAACCAAACCCAGAAATCCAATCCTGGACTAAAGTTCTCCAACAGCAGGAAAATTTAGTCCAAATTCCCCATCCCTGTGTAAATACTACACTTGAAAGCGACTGAGTGCAGGCAGTGGAAATACATGGGATTTTCAGAGAGGCAAGAAGGGTCCCAGAGAAACAAAGCTAAGAGCAAGCTGGGATTGATGGCACAGCACCCTTGCTCACATGTACTTGTGCCTGCAGATATGTCTGCAGGAAACATGGGCCAATGCTGGTGTCCAGCAACACCCAGCCCTTAAATACCTCTCATCTGATTGACTGGGATGGGATGCCAAGGGCTGGCTTACTTTCCAAGGTCATATATAAATATACCCCTGTATCTGTCAGTGCTATGCCTGCTCTGCATCATCCTCTCTGTGGTTCTCCATGAACCACCTCTGGCTCCTGCAACTTCGGTGCTAGTTCAGCAGGACCTTGCCATTAAACACACTGATGGGGAGAAGAGCCAAGAGCTGCACATGGAGATGGCCCTGGACGTCACATCCCCAAGGAAATAGTTTGCTACCGAAGTAAAAAGCAGCTGATTTGAATGTGACACAACGCTTCAGCCATGCAAACCAGTCAGCACTGCCACAGACAAGGAAATTAACGGAGAATGTGAAAAGACTTCATTCACTTGGTCTCCCACATGCAGGAAGGAAGGAGACACCTTCCCAGGTCTCTTTCCAAGGCAGCCGGCACAGAACCATCAGTGATCCATGAAAGAAGAGGGGTGTCACTCTCAGACAGTGCCCCTGGAAAAGCATTCCCTTGAGTATGCGCAGCCAAGTGAAACACAACACGGGTGCTGGGGAGAAGCCAGGAAGCACCTCCATCCTGTGTCCTCCCTTAGGACTGCAGCCAGGCTCCAGCTAACTCAGGAACAGCAACCTCACTTCTTCAGCATCTCAAACAGCGCAGAGCATACACAGTATGTACTGCACCGTAGCTAAAACTAACCACTGCTCTCCCTCCCCCCAGCAACACCCTCAGGAGGGCTCCTGTGATGCAGAAATGCAAACACACCCCCTCATTTCTCATGTAATTCACAGAATCAACCAGGTTGGAAAAGGCCTTTAAGATCATCAAGTCCAACCTTTACCCCAGCACTGTCAAGGCCACCATTGCCCCATGGCACTGAGGGCCGTGTCCACATAGGTCTGTGAAATGAAGGAGATCCTGATGGAAACAGCATTAGAGTCGGGACACCCCCACTGCTACAAGCTCTGTGCCCCCCGCCCTGTGTAGGACAGGGGTATCAGAACTGGTGGATACATCTGGATCATCCCACTCCAAAGCTACTCATGGACCTGCTGCTTACAAACTTGATTTACCCCACCTGACACCTGGTTATACTCCTGGCTTCCCCGGTACTCTGCAGCAAGTGGGTCCATCCATACCTGCACTGACATGCACAGGGAAGTATTCCTTCCCACCAATAGCTCCTGAAAGGGAATTCTCTGCTTGATCCTTTATGCAAGTTTGAACTCTTTTAAGTGTAACAAGGAAAGAAACAAGAATACAAAGAAGAAAAGCACAGGAATGAGAACCAGCACCCAGGGTGGCTCTGCCCGGGCATCCAAGCAGTTTCCTCCTTTCTCCATCATGAGCAAGAGCATCACTTTGAGCTATCTGCCATATGAAACCGTGAGATGAGGTCCCTTACAGCAGGAAATCAGAGACCGTCCTATTTGCTTTTATTACTTGAGGGTCAAAGATCAAAGAGCTGATTTTGGTGCTGGACTGAGCATCTGGAACTGATCTAGCTCAAAGGAAGAGCATCTGCTGCTGTTGCATCTGACTGCATGCTGAGCGCCTTCCCTCACCATGGAGAGGTCTTCCATGCTGGATCCACACTGCAGGTGCAGCAACATCAAAGCCAGTGCTGTGCAAACCTGCCTGCAGTACCACTGCCAGTGCAGCTCTGTCCTTAGCAATGAGCCTTGCTATGAAATACCTCCTAAAGACAGCTATAATGCTTCCAAATACAAGTTGGAGCATCCCAGCCCACTAATCCCTGCTCTGAAGGTCTCTGCACTGTGGTTTGCTGGGCACTGTGGGCAAGCCCTGGTTGCACAACCCAGCCCTCAGCCCACCATCAACCTACAGAACAGGACAGGGAGGAGGGACATCCTTTGCCCATGCTCTGCTGCGGCCTGGGATCTACTTCCAATACTTAGAATACTCCTTTCTTTATTAAAGGAGAAATACAACAGGAGGAAAGACCAGCACAGGCTGTCCCATCCGGAAAGCTTCCCACATAGGGCAGGCAGGCAGCCTGTGCTCTGTGTGCTGGCTGGGGGCTTGGCTCTGTAGGTGAGCTGCTGCTTTAGCCAAGGACACCACAGAAGGCACACTGGTTCCCCATGCCAGGAAAATCAGGTTTTCCCATTGATGTGGTAGTGCAATACCTGCTGAAGAAGGGAGGGGAAGGCTCTGCTTTGTGCACTAAACCCGGGAGTCCTCCAACACAAGCAATCCCAGCAAAGCTCAGCTGGTACCCGTGGGGCACACGGACCTGCCCAGAGCCATTTACTGCTCATAGCCCTGCTGTTCCTGCACAAAAGAAGCGCATCTCAAGCGTCAAACGCATCTCCAGGTCCTCCTCAGTGCTAGGCTTCAGGAGGAAGATCCAGACCAGGGAGTGCACCCAGGCTTGTCCCCAAAGCCAGCACACACAGGGCACTGCAGGAGAAACGTCAAAGGGAAGTTAAAACTCACAGGGATTTTCAGAGGGCTTTCAAAGTCCTTTCCACTCATTCTCGTGACTGCAGAATAACTCCACAAGCACCAGCGGGGGAGACCTCAGGCTTTGGCTTTGAAGCTGATGTTTAATGGGAAGCAAGTCACATCCACCCTTCAGCAGGACAAGCTGCCTCCTCTCACCTCCTCTCCAGCACAGGCCTCAGAGCAGTCTCTCAAGAGCAGGCCATTGCTTTAAGTTTCCTCACATCTGAAAGCAGTGTGGAGTGCCCACAGCTACACTCAGCAGCACTCAGATTGCTCTGTCCTATTCTCCGGAACAAAAGTCCAGAGAATGATGGATTTTAGGCAGGGCATTTAAAGGAATGCCCACTCGCACGCTATCCAGTCCCCTGGGCAACAAAAGCAAGCCTGCAACTCCCTGGGGTTGGTTTTGCAAGCAGCATCTCCCCTTCATTGCCCATCAGATGTAAGAGCTGTCAGTGCTGAGCCTCTCGCATGGACTCACTTGTTCAAATTCAATCGAAAAAGAACTAAAAATGAGATACAAACCCCTTGCATCTCCAAACCCATTTTACAGTGCTCACCTTCCACAGCCCTGCAGAATCCAGCAGCCCCAAACAAGCCTTTGGTAAGAACTGCTGCGATTGCCAGCGTGCCACCTTTGATCTAACAGGGAAAAGCCATTCCCAGCTCTCCAAACTTCCCAGAGACATCATGAGATGAAGCACAGTTTGAGCCTGGTGTTTTCCTCATCTCCCTTAACCCAAGTGCCGCGTGTTAGCAAGGAGTAATCCCAAATTCCATAGTATCATCTAGGGCACAGCAGGAATGTATCTGAGATCTTTTAGCACTTGAGCAGCCCGTGTTTTACACTGCATGTTGACTGCAGGCTCAGCAGGAGAAAGGCAGCTTTTGGCCATACGGTCTCAGGGGAACCACCCATCAACTAAGTACATGCAAGTCCTTTAAATGAACCCACCAGATGCACAGCTGGGGACCTTCTGTGGCAGGCTTCCTCCTAGAAGGTGGTGCTTTGGTGAGTAAGGCAGGTTTTATGCAAAGATGATGACTTCCTAGCTGCCTGCAGCCGTTCACGTAGCCCAGGCGCATTGGGGACCATCACCATAGTGGTGTGCCGGGTGGTAGTGACCAGCTCTACCTGCCAGCATATTTAAAGGAACAACAGGCTCTGCAGAGCATTTATCATACTACCAGCAGTTAAAATCATGGGCTCTCCACTTCTGAACAGGCACCATGGTGCACACAAGCCCCATGGTACATATGTCTTCAGTGGCCCTACCAGTATCTCAGCGAGAAGCAATCTCATGGAGAAGTTATCCTGGGCAGGAAAGGAAGAAAAGCTCAAGTAGGAAACATGAACACTGTCACCTCTGAGGTACAGCCATGCTTCCAGGAGCCTCACAGGGTTCCTGCCTGCTCAGCTGGAGCTTCACCTTGGTGCTGCAGAGCCACAGACCTGTTTCACCCAGTGCCCACGGAGCTAAATCCAGGTTAAGCTTCCCTGCTAGTTTAGTGAAAGATTCAGTGTTGTAAGCACGTTGTGTAGTAGGGAATGTGGTTTGTAGGAGCAGAGAAGCATTTCTGTAGAGCCACATTAACTCAGGTTAAGCCTGTGGAGCAGACAGGGCTGTGGAGCAGCAGTGTGGCCAGATGCACTCCTGCAGAGCTGCACCGTGCTCTGCTCAGCATCAGGGCTGACTACAGCACTTGTCCTGAAGCTCTGCTCCAAGCACCCATCACACAGCCAAGCCAGGCTCAACGCTGCCATCCACGCAAGCAGAGCCCACCTCAGTTGGAGGATAACAAGCAGGAGGGAGGGGTGGTGGCTTCTTAACCTTCTACTCAGTGCCCAAGGACATGCCCATGTCCCAGAGCACCTGAATGGACCGAGCAAAACTGACCTGAGAACAACCCATCCTCTTTCACCAGATTCCTAAAGGACAGTTACGTGCACGAGCTGCTGGAGTACCAGCTGAGCGTAGCTTCCCTGTGCTACACTGTCCCAGCACTCACACGGAGCAGCAGGAAGCACAGGTTGCATCAATGGGAACTCTGGGTTTCAAGGTAATTGCTGATGCTCATTGCGGTTTCACCACTGAGCGAAGGTGGTGTAAGAAGAAAACGCTGAAATGAAGCCAAGCAAGTGAAGTGTGACGTGTTTCCAAGACCTGCCAGACCATCTGCAGCTCTACAGACAGTCAGGAACTGAATATGCACAGACCAAAGCAAACTGGGGCACAAAACCAAGCCTATGTGATGCCTGTAAATGCCCCCACTGGGGAGTAAAGCGGCTGAAGATCCTTCAGGTTTCTCCTCGAAGCTCCTGTGACCACATCACCCACAAATAAAAGCATCAACTCGCGGTCAGGAAGCCCTGCTGGGGTGTGGGGCACCTGGAAGGTTGAGTTTTCAGAGCAAAGCAAACCACCAGGTTTCACTCCAGGACCAGCAGAGGCAATGGCAGCTCTTAGAGCAGTTTTGCTTCATCCACATTTTAGCTACAGAAAAGCACCCTTAAGAAAACAGGGATTTGCTGTTTGAAAAAGGTGCTGGAAGAGGGAATGGACCCACTCCCAGATGGTGAAACACCACAGGAAGAATGTGCACAGGGGGGAACCATGAAAACCCTCCAGTGGAGCAAAGATGGGGACTGTGGGAATGTCACAAAACATCTTTGGTGCCATCTGAACTAAAACACGCTCAGAGCCCAAAACCCCTCCTAAGCATGGGAGCAAGCTGGTGCATGGATGGAGACAGCGAGTTCTCCAGCTCCTGCTCCACCAGCAGCCTGTCCCCAGGGCACAATGCAAGGCAAAGCAAGAAGCTTTCCTCTACTACAGGCTCCTGTATGGTGGCACCTCCTCATACGTGAGGTTGCTGGGGGCAGGGCTTCCTGATGTGTTCTGCATCCCGAATTAGAGCAGCCGAAATGCCAGGCAGAGCTCTTGCCATCTGGGAATGGGCTCACGTGCAGCCCACATGGGCAGCGGGAGCCCCAGCATTCCCTGGCTGCGTGCTCAGCTACCACGGCCATCAGCTGCTCCCAAACCTCCTGTTGCTAGAGACTCGGGGAAGCTGTGGCCTCAGGAAGGCTCTGCCTGGAGCCAGCTTGGGAGTTTGGGAGTAACAGCTGCTAAAACTGGGAAAACCATGATTTCTCCCTCCACCTCCAGCCTTGCTTATCCCATCTGACATGGGAATGGCACTGGAGCTGAGAGCACCCTGTAACACCTGCCCTGATGAAACAGATTATGCTGAAATGTGACATTTGGAGAGATCAGCTGTGTAAGATCATCAGAAAAAGACACCATTTCATCAGGAAAAAATGCTTGTATTTGCATGGATCATTCCATATGGGAGCGCCTCCAATATGGAGCCAGGATGAGAACATTGGGGCTGTTCAGCCTGGAGAAGAGAAGCTGCGTGGAGACCTCAGAGCAGCTTCCAGTGTGTGAAGGGGGCCTGTAGGGATGCTGGGGAGGAACCCTTCATTAGGGACTGTAGTGACAGGACAAGGGGTGATGGGCTCAAACTGAAACAGGGGAAGTTTAGATCGGATATAAGGAAGAAGTTCTTTACTGTGAGGGTGCTGAGGCACTGGAATGGGTTGCTGGAAGAAGTGATGAATGCTCCATCCCTGGCAGTGTTCAAGGCCAGGTTGGACAGCACCTTGGTTGACCTGGTTTTGTGTGGGGTGTCCCTGCCCATGGCAGGGGGTTGGAACTGGATGATCTTAAGGTCCCACCCAAACCATTCTATGTGTGTCAGATGTGCCTGAAACCATCTTACACTCATACTCTGCCTCTCCACCAGTCTCCTGGAACCTGCAAGAGGTAAGGGAGCATTACAGAGAACATTGCCATAGAGGTCCTTCTCTCTGGTTTCTTCTCCAGGAGGCTAAATTTTGCCTCCACACACAGGTCCTCCCTTGCTTATACCATTGATACCTGTTTAGGTTGTGACCACTAACTCCTCATCACTTCTAATTTTCCAACTACCTATGCATGTTATAGCAGTGAACATTATCATCTTATATATTTAATAGGTGATAAGTTCATTCTGATGAATCCTGCAATTTTGCTCTTCTCTTGCAGCTGGTCTTAATACCATACTGGTGAGTGTTTCTTTGTGATTTCTCTGGAGGACATGGAGAAGGGACAAAAGAAATGAAACAAGAACCTTTCCATGTGATTTAAACTTCATGATGACCTGGAAAGGAGACACAGAGTGAGGGAGTTTTAAGGATATTGCACTGCAAAGCCCATGAGCATATGCTTTAATTAAATTTAGCAGTTGGAATCATCTCCTCCCCTTAGATCTGAATGGATGGCAGATAGTCTGTGATCATGGAAATTCGCTTTTCTTTGCCCTTATTTATGTTACTAAATCTCTCCTAAAATTTCTCAGTGTCGTGACTGCATATAGCAATAGTGGGAGCAAGAAAGAAGACAAGATATCACATAGACCCACACAAACCACTTAGGCTAGCAAGGTGCTCATGGTACAGGTTGCCGCTACCAATTGGATCCGTTGTTGCTTCTAGTGATGGAGATGAGATCCACATGAAGAAACTTTAGCATTTAGGTCCTGTTTGATGAGGAAATGGATGGTTCCTCTACAAAACTACCTGGCAGAAACATCTGTGTCCATAAATGCCAGTGCTTTTGCTATTAAACATAAGATGTCCAATGTTATCTCCTGTGTGTTTCTAGAGGGCTCAATGGGACTGAGCAATTCCTTGCCAGCACTTGATGAGATGCATGACATTGGCACTCTTTTCTCAGACACCCCACTGAAGCTCATCTCAAAAGCACGTTCTGGCTGTGAGTAATGATCACCAATGACACTGTCTTGACTGTCTGGCAGTGCAAAATCTGTCTTTTATGTATTATAATAGGGATTAGCTTGCTTGTTTAGGGAGGTGGGTGGCTTAGGCTCAAGTATCTCAGGTTGGGAGGTTTCCAATCTGCCATTCCCATGTCCTAGAAAAAGTGTGCTAATCGTGCAGCTGGGTTAAAGCTGTTTTCTATCCTGTTAGGCAAAACTGTGCCTTTGTGCAGAAAAGAGGCCTTCAAGCTTCATAAAGCCAATGAAGGAACAGCCAAAAAGAAACATGACGTTGTAGCACGTTAATGAAGGGATCCTAGGCAACCTCTTGGAAGAGAAGGCAGAAAGGGTGTAAAAATGTACTGCAGAGGGCCTTTACAGTGAACACAAAATACTCATGTTTGGTGTGATAAAGAAGAGGGAAGTAGTGGGGGGAATTTGCCTTCAATTTCCCTAATCCTGACTTGGAAAAGCTTTGTTCCTAGAGGGTGTCCCACCAAATCACAGAGATTCCCTCCCTTAAGGGATGCCCTTTGTGATGTTGATGTACCTCATCCTTGCTCTTGAATAGATTGCCTAGGATTGTAAGATTACTTTGTCTTTACTCTTAGAAATGAGGTTTTCCTAACTATTGTACTGAGGAAGGGCTGTATGATTTTTAGGAGAGGTTTTATCACTGATTCTTTTCAGGCTGAACATCGTTTTTAATAAACGACATCAATTTTAAATACAAATAGACCCAGTTTCTCATTGTAAGAGCTTTGTATGGTTTATTGTGTGAGTGGGAGAGATTAGCGCAGGTCTGTGTGGTGCATCTAAGTGAATGGGATACACCAACACTGAGATTAGGGCTTGCAAAACTGTGACGTTAGACAGGGTTTGTGCTGTGATTTCTGGGCATCTTTTGTACTTTATACCCACATTTAATGCATTTACTTCTTTAAAAGGTACTAGTTATTCAGCTATTTCAAAGCTCTTGTTGATGGCAGAGCTCCAAGGGAGAGGCTTCTTGCTGCAAAAAGGCAACCACAAGGTAAACCTTCCTCTGCTTCAGAACTGAACAGATGCTCTGGTCTATGGCCAGGAGGGTACTATATTATGGAGAATCCCTATTGAGATGATGAATTTATTCTCCTGTTACAGAGAATCCCTATGGAGAATCTTACTATATTATGGAGAATCCCTCCATGTCCTGATCACAAGAAGGGTGAGCAAAAGGGTTGAGGGAAGGGATTCTTCCCCTTTGCTCTACTCCTGTGAGACCCCACTTGCAGCACCACATCCAGCCCTGGAGGCAACAACAGAAGAGGGACGTGGAGCTGTTGGAGCAAGTCCAGAGGAAGCCATGGAGATGCTGCGAGGGCTGGAGCAGCTCTGCTCTGGAGCCAGGCTGAGAGAGCTGGGCTGGGGCAGCCTGGACAAGAGAAGGCTCCTGAAGGGGAGACCTTAGAGCAGCTCCAGTGCCTAAAGGGGACTAAAATGACCCCCCAGTTTGGGTAGGGGGAAGGTACTGATTAAAGTGCACTACTGCTTTTCCAAAAAACATGAAGTGTTAAGCAATTAATATGAGTAATTTACAGGAAGGATGGAGATATATATATATATATATATACATCTGTATACATATATATGTCAAACAATAGGAAGAACAAGTCCAGACTACCTGCAACGTAGCCAATTCCATGTAAAACATTTGGTACTTTCAAGGAAATATTCTGCATTTCAGAGCTTCTCAAGATGCTGCCAGAGCACTGTGATCACAATGACTCACTGAAGTTGTGCAAAGAAAAGAATCAAACAGGGACGTTTTGAGACTACCCAGAAGGAAATGAAGCATGGCAAGAAAGCACACTATTTTTATCGGTGCTTTGTTTCATGTAGTAATTGCACTGTTCAACTCAGACAGCCCAGTGCTCAACAGGGTGGTTCCAGAGAGTTACTTGGAGTAGCTCACCTCCACCTCACAGCTTCCTGCACCAGCAGCCAGGACTTGGCAATACAGGCCCCGAGATGAAGGAGACTCAGAGTTCAAAAGACCTGCAGTGGGTGTCTCAAATCCTCTTCTCATGTCTTTCATGGGAAGAAACTGCTTGGTGGGGGTTTCATTTTAATTATGGTTATTATTTAATTTTTTTCCATTTTCTCTATTGAAACTAAAGATGGCAGACTGAATTTATGTATTTATACCTTTGCAGAACAATGAAAAGTGACTTCAAAAGCTCTCTTAAAAAATACACTACTCCAGGACAGAAAACACTGTAACCTCAGCTATAATTATGGGTAGACTCAAGCCACTGGGTCACCTAGAATTCATGCTTTTAGGCTTAATTTAGGATGGTTTCCAGATTCATCTTTATAGCACCCCATCTAAGAACTGACAGAGGCTAGGAGAAAGGTCTTACACTTGGTGGTGGTTCTACAAACAACAGTTTTGAACACTTGGCTGGCATGGCTGAAGGAAGAACATTGCTTGGGAGAAGAAAACTACCACCTGTTTATGTTGCACTGCAATCCCTAGCTCTTGTGCCTTCAGACAGTCTCAGTGTGCACAGTGTAAGCCACACAACTCTCCATTTCAATGGCTATGAGCTTCTTGAGTTTTGACTCAGCCTTTCGAAGGGGAATCCAAGCATAGTGCAGGATCAAGTTTGCCTCAAGAAGATCTAAGAGCAAAGGCAGAAGCAGTGATCTCAGGTTTGCCTTTGTGAGCAACCTCTGCATGAGGCTAAGTGAAAGAAAGCTTTTCTTCAACCTGCCAAAACTAGTACTGCACCCCAGAGCGTGAGCAGCAGTGCAGGGAGGGGATCCTGCCCCTCTGCTGTGCTCTGGGGAGACCCCCCCCTGCAGCCCTGATCCAGCTCTGGGGCAGCA
>JBCJKH010004745.1:0-13715 GCA_039877255.1 Loriculus beryllinus | reverse complement strand
CCCCCCCCCCCCCCCCCCCCCCCCCCCCCCCCCCCCCCCCCCCCCCCCCCTCCCCCCCCCCCCCCCCCCCCCCCCCCTCCCCTTCCGAGTGAGACAGAGACTGCGTGGCTCTGATTTATGGTTGGGCTTAAGCCATGACAATCTCTATTTGAAATATTGAATCTTTCTTGTTAGAAATAAACCATCTTTTTAGATTATACTGTTTGAACTGTATTCTTTTTTCTGTATACAGTATTCAGAAATGTGACAGAGCAATACTTTACTCATGAATGACATAAATGATCACATAAATAACATTTTAGAAGTGACATTTCTTTTATCTGCCAAATGAACACCGTGATAGAGCAAAACATAGCTGATGGCACTCAGTATTCTAAGATGTGAGAAAACTGGGCTTAATTTCCTGATTTGTTTGAAAGAGCAGAAAGGACATACTCCTAGAAGAATATTCCCTCAAGCAAGATGCTTATACAAAATGAGTACTTCAATGACAGAAGAATACAGAGATGCGATCACCTCTTTTGTCTAATGTAGAACCAGTTGATATCTATTTGGTCAGACTCTGTTGGTCAAACCAATGGAAAACAAGTAACCTTTACATAATTTGGGTATGAGCTGAGTTTTCAGTTACTCAGCACTACCAAAAGGTGTGACTGTGTGTGTAAACAGAAGCACTCAAGGAACTCTACAGCCAGAAACATAAACATGTAAGGATTTTAAGTAACATCAAAGTCCAGTGGAAACTAAGCGAAGATTCTGAGGGAAAAAACTTCACTTAGGTGTACAATGGGACAAGCAGGTACTAGTTCGAATTTGGGGATTTATGCAACTCAAGGTGAATGCTCTTCATTCCAACAGTGAGGGTGGATTATTAGTTTTTTGGTGCTAAACTTCTGAACCTACCACTAAGTGCAGCCAAAATGACAGGCACTCAGCATGAATGCTGTACTCTTAACACCCAAACGAGAAAGCACTCTCTACATAAGCAATCATTCTCAAAGATTTTGACAGTATTGCTAAATGCAAGCCAGAAGAGTATGACCATAACAAAAGAGATATTGTTTTAGAAATTAATATTTGCTCTCAAAAGCCTTCTACGTTACAGAAACATTTGTATAATCAGTTGCTAAGTTGATTTATCAAGAATGTGAAGAAGCTTAGGGTGAAGGAAGAACACTTTCCTATGAAAAGACTATGTAAAATAATAGAGGAAAAACTTGGTTTTGATTTTTGGGGTTTTGGTTTTTTTTGTTGGTTTTTTTTTTTTTTTTTTTTATTGTTGGTGGTGGTGGTTTGTTTGGTTTTCTTTAGTAGCTTATTTCCAGACAGCAAAACTTCTAGACCAGTTTTTACAACTTCTCAGGCATTATTATTATTATTATATAATCCCTATTCATGTGTATTTTCCTGTTGTAATGTTTTCTGAAACCTTCTCCAGTTTGTACTGTGTATTAGTCTTGTTCCTCTTTGATAGCAGAACCAATGAGAACAGTACAGTGAATCTTTTTTTTTTTTTTGACATTTAAAAAACATTTTGACAATTAAAATCATTTAAAATCATCTTAATCCATGCTTCATTTAGCCCATTTTCTAACACTGAACTTCACAGCTTGTCCTTATGTCTCTGGAGTGCTTTCATAAATACAACAAAGGACTCCATTTAAAAAGTGGTCAACTTGTGACCATCTTGAAGGACTTTTTCAAATCAGAAACTGCTCTATGCTAAATACCTGATTGTAATCACTTCAAAGCTTTTGAAGGACTTTAGGTGAGAAGAAAATGAAATCAGCACATTCTGAAGTTCTTGGAACATTTCAAAACATAAGAGCAATCCAAATAACATGAAATTGCACTGAACTCCATCAATTTTTTAATTAAAGCTTTTCCCAAGCTAGATAAAGCTTATGGGTGAATTTTGCTATTGTTTATTTTCAAACTCAATAATCTTAGATGTCTGCTTTCAAGAAACTTGAAACCAAGAATACTATTTCATATCTACAATGTATTTATGAAGTACTGCACTGCTGTGTTGTCCCTTAAGGACACAATCTTTTTAATGCCATATTTTGCACTATAAAATCCCTGAAGCTAAGTGAAGACTCAGGTATTTTTGGTTCTGCTTCTGGTGTCCTGCTTTGAAAAAAAAAAAAAAAAAAAGAAAAGGAGAAAATAAAAATGTATTTGTGACTGTTATTTTATTTTCATGAAAAGAAAAAAGCAAATTGCACATATGAAACAAAAATGTGCTCATTTATTTGCTATGGTGCATAGGTGAGCACAACCACCTTGGAAACCACCATACAAACCCTGCATGACAGGATTTATGTATCCATCTCGTGTAGCAGAATTCTACAAACAGTCCTCTGAAGAATGAAAAGACAAGAAGTCAGAAGAGACAGGGAATAAATATTTTAGGACCAAAAGATTCATCATCAGAACATTTTCTTCATAGCCATCATAAACTATTTCTCCTCAAACTGAAGTCCCAATTTTTTAGAGTGGGAGGGTTAAATTCTGCCTATAGGGATTCTGATTGATCCAGAGGTACCATCTGGCAGCAAATACCTCAAGGAAAATTCCCTTACTCTTTCCCTGAGAATCCAAACCACCAAACCGCCACCCCAGTACATCCAAATTAGTTTGGATTGTGATTAGTATGAACAAAAGGACTAATTTGGGCATAACCTGATCATCTTTTATGCTTCAGCTGCTAGAAAACACAAAATCATATTCATTTTTATCTACCTAGAAATGTATTTATGTGGTTTACTTGATAAGACATTAGCACAGTTTCAATGACATTTAGGTGTGGTCTTTCTCTCACTGTGACAGCTGTTACATGGTAAACAAATAAAATTAGCGAGTTACTTCAAGGCACAGACTGGTTACTTGAGGAATGCAGATAAGAATTACAGAAACTTTGAAATAGAATTTGTCAATATTTTTCTCCTTTCTGTAACTGGAATTTCTTCATATAAGCTCTAGGTAATTTTTATAGTTTATTTTAAGACATTGCACAACTGAAATGTTGCAACATTCTTCCTCTTTTTTATCACTCTTAAGTTTCACTAAATCACATTCTTAATCCCATGATTCAACTTCTTAGGCTAAAAGAAATGACCAGCACAATAAGCATATGAACTATGGCATGACTATTGGCCTGTGTACTCTAGAAGGAATCATCATATTTCTCCTCAGTGCACCTTCAATGAAGATTATGTGCTTAGACCATGTGGCTTTCAAATTATTACAGGTTGTTCACCAACAGTCAATGTATATCCTTAGTCCAGATGTGTTAAAAGCATATAAGATAAACAAGGCATCCATATGTTAAAAAAATTACTAGCAAATGGAGAGGGCCTGAAATGTAACTGGGTTATTGTTTGTTGTTTGTTTGGAGTTTTTGAGTGACTGACACAGCCTCATATATCTTGGGGGGGGGGGGGGGGGTTAAAGTATGTGGACATTTATTGTGATCCCTTATTTAAAGTATAAGAATATTGGGGTTTTGTTTTCAGTGAGGTGTTCTGTTAGATTGATATAACTAAGGCAGCTGTGATACATTCATCAGAGTTATAGATTTGATCTACCTTTTTACATAGAATGACACAACTGAGATATCCAGCCTGTCAAAAACTTGACTGCAAAAACAACTGTACCAAAAAAAAATCATCCTATTCTCTCATATATTTTCTTCAAGGACATGGCTTCAAATAAGAAACATAATCTGTCAAATTTCTTACTATAGGACCTCAAAATCCTTCTGAGCACAAACCATGTGCTGAGTGTGGACAAAGTTATAACAAATGGTTTCTTTTTCTTGGTTAGAATGAATAAATTACACTGGTTACAAGCACTTTTGTGTCAGTAAAATTGCGCATGCAACCAAGGAAGAGCATGAGTATAACCACAAAGGCAGTAAGGTATTTGTGCATGTACAAGAACCAGGCTTTCCAAGAGCCGAGTCTAGATTTGGGCAGATGATCTTAAAAAGTTTTGCTAACATAAGCATGAAGCCCGATTTTCTTTGGCTCAATTTGAATGAAAGCAAATTTTCTTCTGGGTTGCAGTGCTGTTTGCACCATCTTACTTGCTTAGGATGATATACCCTACTTTTCCATCAAATTTACATGTATGCACAAATCAGGTTAGCAATCTTCTGGAATTAAGCATGCTCATAAAGCCTTTAAAGGAATTAGGTCTAGACATTTTTTGAAATATGTAATTTAAAGTCTATTTTAGATCTTCTACATATCAAACCACTTTTGGATTTCTGGTTTACCTTTAATCAGGTAAGAACTGAGTAGCAGTGATTCCACAGCTCAGATTTAAGTATAATATCAGCAATGTATAAACAATGGTTTATATAGAATTGTGTTTAAATGATGAAGGTTATAGAAAAGAGATGCCTTTCTATAGTAGAAAAGGCTCAGGGAGCCTTTTACACTCTTTGTTCCTATGCTGAAATTTTAAGGATGCATTTACTCGGGGGTGTATGTCCCCCACAAAAGCTGCTGTAAGGCTTCAAAACCTGCCACCATCTTTGGCCTCGTTCTGGAGTTACTCAAACAAAACCATATTTCCATCATTTACTCTGTAAGTTTTGCTAGGATCGGGCCCGCAGCATACTTTGGCTTCAGCAAAAAACTGTTTCAGGTTCCTTCTACCACGTCCGTCAGCGTTCGGTTACTGCTGCTCTCAGAGAAGCCCGAGTGCCGGAGCTGTGAATGGTGACAGGCGCACACAACACAGCGGGTCCCTGTTGTGCCTCCCCTCCACTGCCACCGCTGCATCTCCTCCTCCAGGGAGCCCCACAAGCCGCGCTGCGGGGGGAAGGAGCCGCGGAGCCGGCGGTGCTGCGGTCCCCTCGGACTTTCAATGCTGAGGCGCCGCCAAATAGCCGGGTGCCCGCCGCGGCACCTCACCAGTTCCCACCGCCGCCCCAGCCTCACCTGATGTAGGGGACGAGGGGCTCGACATGCCCCTCCAGCACTGCAATCACATAGGATGTGATGAAGGCGGCCGAGGACCAGCTCACGAGCAGAGCCGGGACGAAAGCCACGCCGGGCATGCAGCACAGCATCGCCGGCTGCTGCCTTACTCTGGGCACCACCATCTGTGGCGGGAGCGCCCGGCCGGGCTCTGTGGCAGCGCCCTGAAGTGACAGACCGTGCCCGAGGACTTGCTGGACGCATGCACATGCACACACGCGGCCGGTTCCCACACGCGTCTCACCCGCCAGGGAGCGGCGCTGCCACCTCCACTGGTGCGGGGATCCCCCGACGCCCACAGCTTTCCTTTCGCTTTCGCTTCTCCTCAGCGCCCCGCTTGCGGACAGCACCCGCGTCCGCCCTGCCCGCTGCGGCTAACGTCAAAGACTGTCGTCCCCGCCGGCTCGCCTGTAGCGGCACCTCGAACCGCTTCTGATCGACGACGGAAAGTCTCCCCGCAGCAGCGGGCCCGGCCCCCCACGACGGGCTCGGTCCTTGCCGGCTCTCGGGGCCGCACACGCCCCGATGGGGAAGTGCGCGGCGGAATTCCCGGCGGCTTGTGCGTCCACACTCATCTTTCAAAGAAGAAGGGCTTAAAGTGCAGCCCGGTGCTTGCGTTTATCACTGGGGGCTTCGCAGCTTGTGCTCGCTGAGATGCCGGCGGGGCAGCAAGCCCGGCTAGCTGAGACACAGCCTCTACTCCTTGGGGCACAGGAGGTGCAAAGTGCTTCAGAAACCCTGGGGTCTGAAGGTCTCATTGTGGAGCCCCACATGGTACAAAACTTGGGCTTGCATTTCAAACACGTAATCTCAACCTTTATTTACAAGTCTCATGGGGAATTCACGTTCTCACATGCTCAGAGGGAAACCTCAGTTTAATTCAAAACCATGCTGTGTTCAGCATTTTCGCTTTGGTTTAACCTGTAGTCGTGGACAGTCTGTCAGGGTTGTTTCTATTATTTCCTTTGAATATTCATACTTATCTGCCTCCCAAGCTAACATTCAAATGCATGGGCACCCTTCTGAAACAATTATGTGCATACTCTGCCTCTTTCCCTTGTTTCCTTGAGAATTTATTGTGAGTCTTGTTTTGCTACCATGAGCATACAGTCCCTGTGGTGGAAATGCAGTAAGTTGGGTGAGTACTTTGCATGCCCTTGAAGATGTGAGGAGTAAAACCTCTACTCCACTCTCATGAGGTGGCTGCATTCAGCTATGGGGCCTAACACAAGAGGGACATGGACCTGCTCAAGGGAATTCGGATGAAGGCTACAAAGATGGTCGAGGTGCTGGAGCGCTTCGTATGAAGACAGGCTGAGAAAGTTGGGGTTGTTCAGCCTGGAGAAGAGAAGGCTCCAGAGAGACTTTAAAGCAGCTTCTAGTACCTAAAGGGGGCCTACAAGAAATCTGGAGAGGAACTTTTTACAAGGGCATGTAGTGACAGGACAAGGGAGAGTGGCTTTAAGCTCAAGGAGAGTAGTTTTGGATTAGATATTGGAAAAAATACTTCATTAAGAAGGTGGTGAGACACTGGCACAGGTTGCTCAGAGAAGCTGTGGCTGCCCCATCCCTGGCAGTGTTCAAGGACAAGTTGGATGGGGCTGTGAGCAACCTAATCTAGTGGAAGGTGTCCCTGCCTATGGCAGGGGGTTGGAATTAGATGCTCCTTTAAGATCCCTTCTAACCCAAACCATTCTTTGTTTCTATGATTCTATAAAAAGAGATAGAAATTTAATAAAAGGACTTGGAACACTGTATTCTGGTTAAGTACAAAAAAAGTAATCACAGATTATTCTACTGCTAAGGCTGGAGGTACTGTACACCCTATGCCTTTGGGCAATAGCATGTTGCTCACGTTCTTAATGGATAACTTGAGTCTAATAATTCACTGATTCAATGTTTACACTTGAATACTTTAAAAAAAAAAAAAAAAAAAAAAAAGCCCATCCCTTTTTATAGTGGCCAGTATTTTGGTACTGCTCTGAAAGGGAGGTATTTTAGGTGTGGGAAAAGCAAGGGTTTGGGGAAAAAATCACCACCCCCCCCCAAAAAAAAACCCAAACAAAAAACCCTCCTATAAAACCCCAAAGCATCAAAACCCTCCATGAATTCATACTTAGTCTTTTCTTAGGTAATCTGTCTTCTAGCAGTTTTGTGTAGCAGGAATTTCTGGCTGATAGGAAGGGTTTATTTCTTTTTAAGCTAAAGATGCAAAATTAGTTGAATTAAGGTAATATTTCAGCTGCCAATATATGCTGATTTAAAACATTTGGTTTGATTACCCCTTGATAGCAGGTATCTTTGTTTTTTCTCTTGAAAGTGAAAGTTGAAAGAAGTACTATAGAGGATCTATATCTGGTCTCTGGTAAACAAATGGACTGCAGAAACTCATTCATGTTCACTATAGAAATAGAATTTGACATCTGTGTGTCAGTAGCACAGTATTCTGTTTTGGTTCCTTGTAGAAAGAGGATAGGACACACTTTATTTTACTGCATCGACATTTAAGTCACATTGTTGGAAAAACATTTCAGCCACCGTTCTATAAAAACTTATTATACTAAATACAGTTTTTGTGAATAGTAAATAACTCAATCTTAAGTGGGAGTTGAGTATTTATATTCCTCACATGACTTTTTGCAGTGCCTGGACATTATTTGAAGCAAAAGAAAAAGACACGTCTTTGGCTCAAGCAGGTGGTAACTTACTATTTGGCAATCACTAGCAAAGGCACTTTGTTGCTATGTAAACATTTATTACATCTCACGTGATGCTTCTTTATACTTTTATTGTAGGAGGTGGTCAGTAAGAACATATAATTTGGGCAGTGATCTTGAATTTGGTTTTGCCAGTAGCATTGTATGTTGTTCTTCGAAAGATTAGGAGCTGGAAGGAGTAACAAATGCAGGTTGCTCACAAACTTGGGGGGAACTCATTTTATTTACTGGATTTGAGAACATTACTGTGATATTTCAAAGATCTATGTATTTTTATTTATTGTGCTTTAGATAAATCATATTAAAACACTTGTGGTATAAAAATATAAAATAACTATGAACTTTATTGTGGCTTCACTGGATTTTTGTAGATGGAAAATTAGGTATGAGCTGGCAATGTGCACTTGCAGCCCAGGAAACCCAGTTTCCTGTCCCAGTTGGGGCGCATCAAAAGGAGTGTGACCAGCAAGTCAAGGGAGGTGATTCTCCCCCTCTACTCCTATCTCGTGAAACCCCACCTGGAGTACTGGATCCAGCTCTGGGGACCTCTGTACAAGAAAGACATGGGTGTATTGGAGCAAGCCCAGGGGAGGGTAGTGAAGACGCTCAGAGGGTTGGAGCGCCTCTTCTATGGAGACATGCTGAGAGAGCTGGGCTTGTTCAGCCTGAAGAGAAGGGTTTGCAAACATCTCAAAACATATTGCATCTTTTCAATACTTATATGGGGCTTATGAGAAACACATATAGGGAGATTATTTTACCAAGATATGTAGTGAAAGGACAAAAAGCTGGATTTATTTATATGTAACCAGACCTGGATATCCAAGGGGCTCTACTATAATGACATATCCCTTGGAATCCACAGACTTATGACTGCTCATAAGCGGAACTATATCTTCCCAGAGAATAAAGTGAGAGAGAAGAGGAAGAATTTGTTGCTTGTAAAGAGTAAACAGCATGTGGTAAAATAAGGAAATGAAGGTGTGACAGCTCTGCAGCAGTTGGGAACTGCTGTGGTAAAGATGGTATTGGCTGCAAAGGAAAGAGTTGCCAGCACAGGTTGTGCTAGAAGGATGTTTACGGGAAGAACCAAACGCATTACCTGTAATTTCTGCAGATCACTGTGTGAAGGGTTCAAGTTGGTTTGTGGTATCTCTTCCCTTCCTCTCTAGTCACATGTCAAATGTCTATAACCTTCTCTCAGTAACTAAAGTACATGTAAGCTATTCTCACTTTTGACATGAAGTTCAGAATGGCAATAATAACAGCTTGCAATGTCTTTGTAGTCTTACTCTTTGAAGTGTTCTTGGTGTTACATTAATACTTCTGACAAGTGATGTGATTTACTTGTGTTAGTGCTGAAGTGAAAAGATGGTTTATTTTGCTCCATTTGATTTGTTTCCCTCTATAGTTAGATATAGTATTTAACCAAATGTCTAACCAAAATATAAAGATGTCTCAGCTGTCAAAAAGAGCTGCCAAGTCAAAAATATTGATAAGTCCCTTAAGAATGAAGAGAGATAACTGATAGGTTGAATTTGAGTAGTTTTCTCTCCAGAAAAAGGATAGAAGTTTCCTGCAGTGTGGGACAGATTTGGATCAACATCTCCCAATAATGCTGAGATCTGAAAAGTTTTTTTGCAGAATTCCTAGAGAATATTAGCTCTCAAAAATGTATATTTTTAACTCCTTTGCTCTCTGCTTTCACTTTCTTTTCAGATGATGTTTTTCAGAAAAAATTGTTTAATGGGAGAAATATTTGTTTCCAGAATGCTTGTAGCTGTAGACTGATGTGGGCTATAACGGGCAGGAAAGAAACTGTTCAGTTGCAGATGAACCATTCTGTAGTGGCTTGTTCTCTCTCATTCTAAGTGAGGTAGTCAACACACTGAAGCAGCTAGGAAGAGGATTTGGCTCTAGTATTTTAATAGTTTTGGCAGCACACTTTTAGAAAAGCACATTTTTAGCGAAAAGGAAATAATTCAGAGCAAAATTGTAGCTCTTTGTAGCCTTTTGCAGCTTTCTTAGTGGAACACAGTAACTGATGCTAAGTTGCTTTCTGAAGAGGAAAACAAAGTAACAAAACTCTTGAACTTGAGTCCAATTAAGATGCAAAGTGATTAAAGAAATCAGAGTCTAAACAGAAAATTTGATCAATCCTAGGAAAAGCTACTAAAAATATCTTTTTCTCAACATCAGAAAAGCCTAGTGATATGGTATGTACAATATAAATCTCCTGGAAATGGAAAGTACCCACTGCTGAAAAATCAGTTCCTTATTTTCATATGTCAAACTAGATTTGCTGTAAAACTTTACAGATGTTGGTTTGTCTGCCTTTACCGCAGCATACAGCTGAATATAGGGCATTTGATGATTTCTTCCTGTTTATACAATGCTTTGCACATTTCTGGCTGCATTACTGTTTGCTCTTTCATGAACTTCCTTCTTTTGTATCAGGTCATAGCTGACACCAAGGTTTTAAGATTACAGAGAGAAGTTTCATGTGCTTCTGGGTAGTATTATGAAATCTCTTTATGCTGGTACTGCTAGTTTCAAGCTGATACAAATGTAACAAACGGACTGAATTAGTAAAATGCAACTTTACAAAATCTAACTAAATATTTTGTCCAATTTCATCTTTTCAGTTTTAACAAACTGTGTTTTCCATCCTTCCTTGGCCTTTGCCAATGTCCTTCATAGTTCTATATCAAAGATTTGTGCTGTGTAGGAACTCTGATAAGACTGCAAATAATATGGAATAAAGACAGAAAGATTGCTCTTGTTCAGTAAAAGTACAGTGAAATTAGTATTATGAAACATAAGCAAATACTCATCTGGCCATAAGCACTGTGATAACCTGTGGGAGAAGAGCATCACTGCTTCTTATTTGGGTGAGGAACTTTGCATGGAGGAAAAGCTGGTACAAATCTGGGAGTCCCAGAGAAAAGTTTATGAATTATACCTGGGTCTTGTCTGTACCAGCTTTTCCACACTCATGAATGGGAGTGGCAGACAGAGGCATCAGGTTTTCCAGTGGTTTGAGTTGTGCATTGTTGCAGGGTTCAGTGGGAGGTGGGTAGTAGTGCCATAGGCAGCGGTGCCCAAAGACTGTTCATTGGAGCCCACCTGAATGTGTTGCTTTTTCTCATAGGGCCACCTGCTACTGCTATCCTGGAGAAAACTCCCTTGGGCCTTCATCATGCATGGCCCCAGAGGGATTTAGATAGTTCCGTGGAGGCTCATGGAGCAAGAATTCAAAGTCTTTTTTTTTCTGAGGATAACAGAGTAATTCACTGTAGGTGTAGGGTGCATGTAAATAAAGAACTCATGATGAATTCTTGTCATGCTCTGAAATAAAATGGGAAAGCCTATTCATGAAGAACAAGAACAGGCTTTCCAAAAAGATCTTGTAGTAATTGTTTCCACTCTACTCTTTTAGGCTTTTTCAGACATAGAAAGCGTATTTCCAAGCAACAAAGGAAATTGTTCATCCTAAAAAGAAACTTTATCTATTTCATCCTCCTCTCTGATACTGTCATCCATATCAGGTGATTGACAGCTAAGTAACCATATTAAAAACTCTTCTGATGTTCTGAGTCTCCATCTTGCTACTGTCATGTAAAAACCATGTGATACAGCCACAAAATCTTCTTAACCACTCCTCATCACTAAAGCAAATTGCGCTTCTGATCGGATTTAAAAGACTACCTTGGCCATTCTAACCATCAAATTAATGCACTCTGTTCTCTATGCTACTACAACTTGGTAGGAGAAACAAAAGAAACATAAATTCCAGCACTATTATATAATGGTGACATCAATGCACTAAAGACCTTTTGGTTTTAGTATTAAAATACAAAATAGCTTTTCACTCTTTAGAATAATTAAATATTTCAGAGAACCAGGCTTTCTGTTATATTTTGTTCTGTTCTGCTCTGACAGGTGAATATCAAGGATCATAAATTCTAACTGTATATTTTCTAAAATCATGATGAATTTTAGTATTTCAAAAATAAGAGCATATCTATATAATATCAATTTTAGCATACATTTATATATGTATATTAAACAATGGCTCTGGGAAACTTTCCAGGCTCTTTCATCCACCCCATTATAAACCCATTATAAAATTTGGAATCCAGATATGATTTGGTCCAAAGGCCAAAGTTATTTAAATTGTTGTTGCCTGTTGCTACAAGCATATCCCTTTAAAAAGCAAAGACATGCTCTAAAAAAAAAAAAAAACCCAAGCAAAGAAAACGAAACAAACCAGGAAAAATTCCAGACTCTGCACCGGGGACAGAGCAATACCTGACACAACTATAAATTTGGAGAGGAGTGGCTGGAAAGCAGCCCTGCAGGAAGGGATCTAGGAGTATTGGTTGACAGTAGACTCAGTAGAAGTCAAGTGTTCCTTGGCAGCCCAGAGGGCAAACCTCAAACTGCACCCTGGGGTGCATCAAACGCAGAATAACCAGTTAGTCAACAGAAGTGATTATCCTGCTGTGTTTGCTGTTGGTGTGGCCTCACCGTGAGTACAGTGTGCAGTTCTGGGTTCCATAATTAAAGAAGGATGTTAAGGTCCCTGAATGCTTTCAGAGGAGGGCAACAAAACTGATGAAAGGGTTGGAGAGCATGTCTTATGAGGAATGGCTGAGGACTGTATAGTTTAGAGAAAAGGAGACTAAGGGGTGACTAAGGTGCTCTCTACAACTTCCTGTGGAGGATAAGCAGAGAGGGAGGTGCTGAGCTCTTCTCCCCGGTACTCAGTGACAGGACACATAGGAATAGTTCGAAGATACATGGGGGAGGTGGGGGTGTTTCACACTGGATATTAGCAAGAGTTTCTTTACCAAGAGAATAGTCAAGCCCTGAAACAGGCCTCCTAGTGACGTGGTTGATGCTCACGAGGCTAAAATTACTGCAGATTGATTTAGAGATAATCCACTTCAAGACATCAGGATCTAATGTAATATCTAAGAAACTGATGAGTTACATTTATTCTCTATTTTAGAGGTAATGTCAGTGGGACTGAGTGTTATCAAAGGCTAAGATCCCTATAAATGAGTCAAAATGAGATGATTTTTTGAAGGATACAACACTGCTCATTCACTGTCTTTAACCCTTTTATGTTCTGAATGCCTAATGTGATTTAATTATTACATTTGATAGATAGTGGTACTACCAAGTTCACTGGGCTGTAATGAGCTACTCATACCAATATGCCCAAGTCTACTTTCTTAAGTGTCAGAAGCATTGATATTGATATTAACATTTAGACATAGTTTTTTTGGAGGTGGAAGGCTGGGAAGTCCTAAAAGGCCCTATTTTTTCAATTTTCTTTCCATAAAAAATGCTAATGCAGCTCTTCAAAATACTGACAAGCATATCAGCCTGGTTTGACTGCTGTTTAGGACCTAGCCTTCTACAAAGTCCTTTTCAGCTCCTAGGTGCACAGAAGTTGCATAAATTCTTAGAGGACCTGTTCCTTAAGAGCACGTTAATATAGTTCATAAGCATGCAAGTGTAGCAGAGAAACCTCTGAAGAGCTTTTGCAGGGAAAAAATGGGCCAGAGCTGTAGAGAAGGGCTGTGTGTCCTTGTTGGGTGAGCAAGTGCACTGAGCTGCTAAAATGTCATGTTGCAACTCAGCTAGGTTTAATACAGCTGCTATAGGTCATGTTAGTTGTGAAGATCTGGCAACACAGCTTTCAGTGTGGACTGTCAACTCACATGCTTCCTACCAGAAGCTCACTTCTGATGCCCTGAAGATGCCCTGAAGTCCATGCTGGCAAAGCTTCACTACTATTCCTCTTCTGCTGAACAGGACAAAACTACCATTTCTGCATGATACAGAGATGTGATTTTAATACTAGGTATTGACAACCTAGGAAAAATTTATCTTTAAGTTTCCTTCCAATCTAAACCATTCTATGATTTTATCATTGTTTGATTCTGTGGTTACATTTATCCTACTAAAACTGCTTTTATGACTTTTTTTTTTTCTT
>JBCJKH010004738.1:0-12962 GCA_039877255.1 Loriculus beryllinus | reverse complement strand
CCCCCCCCCCCCCCCCCCCCCCCCCCCCCCCCCCCCCCCCCCCCCCCCCCCCCCCCCCCCCCACCCCACAAAAAATGTCAAAAATAGAGGCCTGTTTGGTTTATTAGGTGAGTTTAAAGTTCTTTCATTGTTCGATGTCAGAAGAACAATTAAGTTTTATCTGAGCAGAGCAGACTGTCCCTAGATGCAGGTTACTGTGCATCCAGTGATACTATTAAAAGAAAGATTGTTTGTTGTTGCATTGGGGAATCCTTATAAACATCAGGAAAACTGCCTGGAAGAATATAAATGTGTTCAGGCATTGGAGTGAAATATTCTTAAACAGCAGGGTGATGGCCTGTAGCTGGATAGGTTTCGGAGTAGCTGTTTTGATGTGATTATTGTTTTTCCCAACAGTCATAAATTGGATGTATTGGAACCCCTTCCCTCCCCCCCATAAGGCTTCTGCTGGTTGGAGTTCCAGTCCCGAATGAAAGCTTTTGTAACCAAGGAGAGAAATCTAGCCTTGAATTCATGAAATAAACCTTGATGGTTTTTTGTTTTGATAAAGATGTGTATTTGGTTTCCATGTTATTGGGCTTTTCCAGCACAGTCCTACAAGATCTGCTTTATGTAGTTGTATCCCATGTTTCCAGCATTGGCATTGTGTCCCAGTCCGTGATCCAATTCCCTGGACTGTCTGAAGCTCATCTTCCTTGAATTGCTACTTGTACTTACGAACAGTTTAAGATCACACTGTGGTGGTAAGAGCCCCCAGGGTGCAGAAGTTGAGGTGAACTTGTATCTAGGTGAGCATCAACTGGAGACCATCTGCCTTGATCACCATGGTGGGGTTGATCTGACCAAAGATGGACTTCCTACCTGAGCTAGACTCCTTCTTGGTCACTGGGCAGCTGCCTTATGCATAGCCAGTGGCATTAAGAGCGTTATTTATCTTGCTCTAAAGGAGGTATCTAGAACACGACAGAGGAATTATGCCTTGGAAGTGACCATTTCCCCTGCCTGCCTGTACAAGCAAGGTTGGAGAGACTACCTCCCCAGCACATGTGTGACCTTAGTTGTAGTGAATTCATCCATGCTATAGGGCTCGTCCAATCACATACAGTTACTGTCCACAGACTGGAAAAGACAGAAGCATCTTGCTACTGCTTCATCCCTCTTTAACCTGCCTATTGAGTTAAAAGTCAACCTGTAGTAGTGAAGAAAATACATTCCCTGTGGCGGTGGAGCGGGCTGTTCAGAGTAGAAGTAAACTCATTCTTGGTTGCTAACCTGCCAGCTTTTCCAGCTCAGCTGTACAGATCCCTTGAAACCCAAGCTCCAGACATTGGTTCCAATACTGATCAGGAAGTTTAGCCTTCAGGCAATTTTTATAGCTACTAACATAATTTGAGTTTCTTCTAAAGAAAGTGCTAAAAGTACCCATTGTTGTTCATCTGCCCTACTTTAAAGGAAGCTAAAAGTCATCAGCTAAGGCGTGTCTGACACTTTGCAAAGAGGAGTTTAAAGAAAACCATAAGCAGATACGGAAATCTGTGAGAATCAGTTAGGAAGAAGTTAGGGCATTCTGACCAGCATCATCCAGATCCATGACACTAGCTCCATGGAACCGTAGAGAGCAAGAACAGCCACGGATATTTCTTTATTATTTGCCTTTCTATAGCCCTTTCCTACTTGTGTGTCAGTATGGAGGGTTCAGAGATAGCACTGACCCTTTCTTAAATGTTGCATCTGCTCTGTTCCAGCTTTTACCTTCTTTGTATTTTGTTAGCCTTGTTCTCCTTACTGTTGTGAAATTGTCACCTCTGTAACTTAAATTATACACTAAAGAGTTGAGTGAGTCATGTTCATGAGGGAGCTGTTTACCCATGAGTTTTGGGGTGTCTTATTGGGGCAGCTTATCTAACCCTTATTTCTTAAGGAGTAAAATGAAACACGGGAAGCTTCTCACAAGTCCTTACACTTGCAAATACAAGTGTAAGCTTTGGAACATGAGGCAAACTTGATTTATTTAGATAAGCCATTTTAAACTTTCTTTTCTCTTTTTAAGCACCATGGGTTTGAGGATAGGTCGCATGATAGGCTTGACCCAGATGTGATTGTCAGTTTTGGGTTTGTTTGTTTATGAAATTGTAGTACTTACTTACATTCTGTCTAGTGTTACTGAAATACTATGTGTAAGTGCCAGCTGTTCTAACGAGAAGTAATTGGGACAATTAATAGCTCTTGAAGCTTTTTATTGTCTTTATTCTCTTTTGTGTCATCCCTGGTTCTGCATCCTTCCTATGTAATTGCATGTTGTAGGAGACATAACCTTAATGCGTGCTGCTTGTAGGTCTCCTTTTATTCCTCCTGTACCTCTTTTCTGATCCAGCCACCTCACATTCTTCCCCAGATCTTTTTCTGATCGCTGTCTCAAAGCTTGGAAACATCAGCACATTAATCCCCCTTTCAGGTTTTTATCTTTGTTCTTGTTATTGATATTATTTGGCCTGAATGCAAGGTGTATAACACGCTGCATTACAGATTGGTTTAAAGCAAATCCATCAACTGTTCTAAAATTAGGCAGTGCTGGTTGAAAGACCCTGCTCACATTTTTTATGTGGGTTTTTGTGCTCATACATAGGCACATTAAAAATGGCTGAACTCATGTAAATCTCCCTCGTAAGTCTAAAGTTCTTCAGTGTCTAGGTCCTTTCATTATTTACAAGTAAATACATTTTAAGAATGCAGTCATAAATCTTTGAAAACGTCTTCATTTGTGCTCAGTTGAAACTTTGCTAACTGTATTATACAAAATTGACAGTGATGTAGGAATGCTTTAACTCTCTCTGTAGGTAGGGTTGAATCCTGCTTGCGGTGATAGGAAAACAAGCTGTAGGATTTAGGATGTCTGTTGAATACAAGTTACGCTATCTCTAAATTTAAAAGGAAGAAAATTAGGGGATTGACAGCATTGAAATGTATATTTGTGAGCCAAAAGTAAAAGAATCGGGAAAGGGGGAAGAGAATTGCTGGTGTGTCTTGCTATTGTATTACATGTTTACCCTAGGATATATACTGCCTTTTGCTTTCAGTCTCTCAGCACTGACTGTGGGTTCTTTAAAATGTACTGAAAATTGGCCAGACAAGATGTGCTCTGTGACCGAGTGGATGCTGTTTTGCAAGGCATCAGTTAGGAGCTGGGAGAGGAGTATGGAGCCAAGGTACCAAGGATATTGCTGGCCTTCAGATATGCTGGGAAGGTGCTGAATCATCTTCTCCAAACCTTTCTTGCATTGTAGATGCTGGACCATCTCCCTTGTCCTGTACCCTGACATTCACAGAGTACACCTTTACTGTGGTTATTCACGTATGTGCATGCCTGAATCTCTGTGCACGCCCAGCTTTCAGGTTTGAAGATGAAGATGTGGTTCCTATCACTGAGATTTCTCTTGTCATCAGAGCTATTTACATGTATTCATTTTGTTACCTCTGTGCTCTGGTGTGCCCTGGAGAGTTTTGTTCCAGTCTCCCAGTGTTCAAACATTAAGTATCCACAGTGGGATTTGCAAATACACACATCTTTGGAAAATCGGTGTGTGATACTTAGAGCAGCTACGCAGCATCCAAATTACACATCTCATAAGGCATGAAAAAGAAAGTGGGCAAGCAACATTAAATAGCATATTTGTGCAAAAGCAGCTGAAGTGTGATTTCTGTGGGAACTGTGACTACTTGCCTAAGCTTCGTATCTAAATTCCTCATTTAGTTGTAAGTATATGGGAGGGTTTTTTTTTTGGCCAGTTTTGCATCTCAGTGTCTTTTCATTCCAGACATTCCAGGAGCTGGGTCTCGTAACTACTCTTGCTGGATTTTGTAATTCTTTCTTTCTGGGCACAGATCAAAAAGGTGATGATTTTTTCCAGGTATTTCTGTGGCATATTTAATCTCCCCAGCATCAGGAGAAATCTCAGAGTACCAGATAGGACATAAGCATAAGCAGCAGAGCCTGTACAGCTTGTCAGTGGGGTCCACAGTAGGGACAGAAGAGGAGGCAGGGACAGGTTTCTGTGTTCCCAAGAGGATCATCAAATAAAAGAAACTAATAAAAGCTCTAAGCCATGTCAGTCATCTTTTTCACCTACCATTTCCTAAAAAACTGTATGGTATTTCAGCCCTTTTGTGGTTAGTGTAAGGCTATCATGACTGTTACGTATTTTGTAGTGAAACCTTAAAAATCTGATTCTCCCTCAAATACATGAACTCACTAACCTTAAAGAGCAGTTGCCTGAAGAACATTTTCAGTGTCATGCAATGTTATGGTCTCGATCATCCACTCCTGCTTGATTTCCACAGGGCAGTTGGCAGGGTGTTTTATTTTGCTGGTTGTTTTTAAGCTCTTCAGTAGCTAAACAAACTGGTTTTATTTATTTATACACTTGATTGTAATCTGTTCAAATAACAGTAGGAAAAAAACTTGCTGTAAGGTAAATAACCTATTTAACCATTGTTCTTCCCTCTGTGCCTCCAGTCCATCCCATCTCCTGCACACGCATACAGAGGATGACAGTCTGACTACCTTGACTGTTTATTGTTTTGTTCCTGTTTTCTTTCTTGAAGCCTGACTTTGAGTTAGGTGCCATGAACAGTTTGGTCCTGGCTTTTCCATCCAAGTTTGTGACTTTCAGCATCATCGAATTAAATGTTAAGCTTTTCATGTTCCGTTGTCATTTCATGGTTGGTTTTAAAATAGTTCATTTCTCATCTGTGTATTTCCATGAGAGGTTTGCAAACCTGTATGTTCCCTTTTTCTCACCCTTTCGTGTTCCCTTTTTCTTGTGTTGCTCTTTTTTAGTTAGTCACGCAGTGAATTTGCCAGGAGTATAGTTGTTGGAGGGTATTTATAGTTATTAAAAGATCTGCTGATGGAAAGGCTATTCGTGAGCTCAGTGTTGTTAAAGATAATGTTGATGTGATATCTTGGAGGCTGTTTCTGCAGAGGTTCTTGAATTACTGCATAGGGCAAACCCTAGTGCTTGCCTTGTGTAATGTCCTTTCCCAGTCCATTGTCTTCTATTAAATCATTCTGTAGTTCAAATCCATCTTGTACTCTGGCGTGTGTCTCCTTTGTTCCTCATCCACCTGCACCCTCCTATCTGTCAAACAACAAAATACTCTTTGATCAGAATTAAATATTAACTTCACGATAGGAATGTCTTGGAAAAGAATAACGCAGTTCTAGGCACAAACGTTAGAGTGGAAAATGAGGTGATGGAAAATGCCAGGTTGTAGTTTGCAGGCAGCAGCATTTAAATGGTTTGCTCTAATCATATTAGAAAGAATTAAACAGAGTTCTTTATTTCATACTGCAGTGAAATAGGGCTGTTACTGACCATTTTCTCCTCCCTCTTGCTTTGGTGATTAGCATGAAAACTCAGGCAGCAAAAATTAGAGTTCTGCAGCAGTGCACAGAGAAACTGGTGTGAGAAGGTCTGAGTTGGAGTTTTGTGTCCTTGCACATGAGAGCTCTGGTGCTTCCCTAATAGACTGAAAATGAGACCACTGCTGCTTTATAAGAGGTCTGTTCCAGCCACATTGCTCTACAGCTTGGCAGATGGTGGCATGTGAATGGTTTCATATTGATTGGATGGATTTGCCTCGGGGTAAGAGGAGTGTGGGTCCTTAAAGATGCACTTTTAGATATATTTTTTTCTTTTTTATTTAAAGAAAAAAAAAAGTGTGTTTATCAAACACTTCTCTTTAAGTCAGAGGAGTGTGTGGTAATGAAGACACTGAGGTTACCTGGAAATAAAAAGTACTTGAAAAGATTATCACAAAGACTGAAAAGCTAAGAATACTTATTTACTGAATGATTACGTTTTTACATTAGAAGAAAGTGACACTTTTAATTAGTGTTCAAGGCATATGGTGAATGAGGAAATAAGCTTATTTCATGCAAACAGAAATCGATGCAAATAACCTTTCTCCTCATATAAAAAGGGATGACTTGAAACTCAATACATATTCAAGAAGGTTAAGTCATTACTGCATCACTTTACTATTAGTTTAAGGCCAACAAAGGAAATCACTACTCTGCATATACTTAGTAAGGATTGCTGTAAATGAAAAAGTAGGTGATGGTACTTTATAAGTGATAGATATGAAGAAGCCTTTGTCAATATAATGCATATGTTGTTTAATCTCAGTAAATAACCTTCTGGGTTCTGCCTTAGCACAGGTAGTTGCAGGAGATGCCTCAGTTCTCCAGCAGTTCCTCCCAGCTGGGAAAAGACATTTTGTGGTGCTCTTTGTGTATTGTTCCTTATGACACCTCTGTTTTGGGCTTCAGTCTTGTAAATGTTGTTTGTAAATCCTTCGGTATGAAATGACTTTTCACATGTGTTTGTACAGCACCTAACACAAAGATCCCAATCTCACTCAGGCCTCTGGGTGTTGCTGTACAGTGTTCAGTGACTGTGTATATATATATTTTTAATAGTAATATAAGTATTCCTTGAGGTATTTAACCTTAAATAGAGGAGAAAAAAAATACTTAAATAGCTTGCAGACATATAGGGATGGGGACAGTTTGATAACTTGGGAGACTTGGGTGCTATGGAAAAGTGGATCCTTTCTGTGTATTTCAGTCCTGTGCTCTCATGTGTGCAGTGTGGTTTCATAGATGAATTTAAGCCAAAATACGTCATAGCAGTATATTATCAAATGGTCTTCATATTTGCTTGAAGGTGTAAGTTCGTATATCCTACAAGGCTCTACCCACATGTGAATTATTTACACGCTGAATTTGGTGTTCCCATGAAAGAACGCTGTCGTGCTGAACTTAAAGCTGATTTTGTATCTTGTGCAGTACACACCATTTCTATGGGCGTGCTTTCCCTTTTAATTACACTTTGTTCTCAGAACTGATTGGATTTTATCGTCTAGTTCATATTTGCTGAAGGAAACACTCCTGTATAAATTTTAAGGTCCCTTTAAAAAGAAAAAGAATGGTAAAAGTTAAGTGATTTTAGGGATTTAGCGTGTGGGCTCACTTCTGGGCATGAAAAGGCATAAACCAGTGCAGAAATCCATATCTTTTATTCCCCCCCCCCCTCCTGCTTGGTAAGTGTAGGGGGGGAATTTATACTGTATATCACAACCAGCAGCTATTCCAAGAAAAATCTTTTAAGATGGTTACTTGAATCTGTGTACACTGCCCACCTGGTGGTTATGGAGTGAACTGTTACTTTAAAGAATAGTTTAAACAACAGCCATGTTTGGGGCAGGCTAATCTTGCAAAGAGAGCAGTACATATAACAGGAGTCTACAGTGTGATAAGGGGAAAATTCAGCTCACTGACTAGATGTTTTAATGTGCGAACTCTAGGGAAATAACATATTGACTATTCTGTTGTGCGCAAGAAAATTGAAGAACCCTTTGCAGACAGAGGGCTTGCAAAGGATTCTTCCTGTTTCTCTTAAACCAAAATCTGTGGCAAGATGTTTGAAATCAGCAGGACGCTTAATGCTGCTTTGTTAAATAATGAGGTAATATTTTGTCACTTTTTTCTGGGCAGCATCTGTTTTTATTTTTCTCCTTTTCCGTGTGTTTGTTTGAAGGATTCAGTTTAATCTTATGAAAGTAAGAGATTTGGGGGAAAAAAAATCATTTTTCAATTTATTATTTTTTTCCTTTTGATGCTTTTGGAGAATTGGGTTGTCTTTTATTTGCGGTTTCAATCGGCTGCTGTTGCCTAGGACATTATGCCACGTAAGGCTTCTAAACTGCACAGAGTAGGTAGTTATTAACGCTGAATTGGCTTCTGGTATAGTCCATCTGGGCTCTGTATGAGAGAGCTTGCTAGCGGCTACTGATGCTAAGATACCCGCAACCTTTGGGATGTATGCGTGGTGGAGAGGGGCTCAGTGATATGAGATCACTTCTTTTAAGGGAAACTGTCATTAATGAGTCAAGAAACTGCTCATTTATGGTAAGGAGAGGGGGGTGGGGGGGGGGCTGGGAAACAACCCTGTGATTTCATTTTGATATTGGATTAGCTGTTTAAGACAAGTTTCTTTTTGTGGGGATGGAAGATTGCATTAAAAATATGCTTTGCTCAGGGGCTTTGCTGGCTGATGCTGGAGAGGCTGTATAGAGAATGTGATGCTTTACAAATGTCACGACCGTGATGTGGTGGTCAGTCCCTTACCCTGAAAGATAAATGGTACTATTGGAAACACGAGAATAAGGTTGACTTTTTCAACAATAGGATTCTGCCTTTGTCTTTACGGAGAGAGGCCTCTGAGGATGTTTGAGCATTTCTTTCAGTGTTCCCCAGAAAGGCTGCGTGTGTGGGGTGCTTTTGGGGAAAGTGGTCAGTGTGCAGAGTACCTGGGTTTCTAGGCGGATAAGATAGCTGGTGTTTTAGAGGAGCAGCGTGCAATTATTGTTTCAGAAAAATGGCTGAATCTTTTGATGTGCATAACGAATTTTGAGTAACAAAGTCAGCTGAAGTTGAAAAGACTTCCAAATAATTTCTGGATGCCTTTTTTCGGTGTTATTAACCCCTGAAGAGACCTGGAGTAAAAATTTGCATTACAAATCTAACTTTAATATTCGGTGTATATTTGCACAAGAATGTATGGTAATACACTAGCTCTGTAGCATTTTGATGCCTGTGTGTTCAGTCTAACAGGACCCTTAAATTTGAATTAGGAGACCTTATCTTATGAGCTAGTTTAATCTTTACTGTTTTTATTTACCAAGCTACAAATATGCTCCAAAAGATGCATGGAGAAATCCTGTCTGCAGCCTTTCACATTGTTCATATTTTAATTGAATTCAGTGCTCGTTCCACAGATAGATTGACTGATGTCTTTTAAATGCCATTTTTCTCCTTTCTTGGTCTGTTTGTAGCTGGATTTTTATAAGCTTACTATATTTCATATGTTTTATTGGGTGTGTTTAGTCTTTCTGTGTGTTTGAGTGTGCCTACGGTTTTAAAGACATTTAAAATGTGCAGAATGTCAGTTCAGAGCTGGGCAGTTCGAGGGCATATTTGTGCTTTAAAAAATACAAAAAACTTCTAAAACAAAGATTATCTGATCACATATTTTTGCAAATGGTTTTGGTGGTTTGTAGCCAGGTTTTCTTTCTCCGGGAAAGAACTAAGTGAGCTTATAACATGGCCCATCCCAGCTTTCTCCGTTTACAGCTCTTCTGTTTAAAAACACTTGCAATGATACTGAGTTTTAAAAAACGGTATTTGGCTGATGAAATGAATGCATGGATGGTAAAACTGAATGATTCTTACATACATTAACCGAGAATACTCATTTGCTTTAGTTGAGGTGAACGTGAATTCAGGGGTAGTTGCAATTACAGGGTGCCATGCCTTGTTACTTTGGCCAGAGCATGCTTCAGGAAAAGAACTCCCAAGTAAGAGAAGGACATGAATGCTTCCCAACTTGTGAGAATTGGTAATAAACTTACTGTGATGGGGAGAGGGTAAAATACTGCTTTTTGGAAGTGAAGTTTTGTTAGTTTGTCAGTGGCAGTGAGCGGAGGATTAATGAGTGTGCATTGTTAGATTAAGCACGTTCCTCTGTAAGGCTGGTGATGGGGGGGAGATGCTTTTAACACCCAAAGTTTGCTGATGTTTTATTTCTTGTAGAGCTGAAGAAAGATGAAGCGAGGCGGTGAAATGATTCTGAAATACTACTGTTGTTCAGGGGGAGCTCTGATAAATAGGTGTCTGCTGTGCCTTAGACGGCATCAAGTGGCAGCGCTATCAAATCCACTTGTAAAAATATGTATTTTTAAAACCTCACCGGGCAGAAGGAAGGGGAGAGATGGTTTATTATTAAAATCAATAGTACCTGAAAATAAATGCAGCTTTAAACGCACGTCGGGAGTGCTTTTGTTGTGCCTTTAAGCCTAGAGGCAGATCATTAAATATGCATTTCTCCGGAAAGCAACTGTCGAAAAAGATAAGGTGGTTAAAATACGCCGGACCTGGGAGACGGGCGGGCAGGAGGTAAGAAGATGTAGGCACTGAAGCGTGGCCGAGGTACGGCATCGCCACGGCCGAGGGCTCCGGCGGGGTTGTGGGGGGGGAAATAAATAAATAAATATAAAATCACAATAAAAATAATAATAAAAAAGAAAAATAAGGAAAAATAGAGGGATGCGTGTTGTTTCTTCAACCGGGCCTTAATTACTAGACACAAGCAGCAGTTCAGAAATCTGGTCTCTGTTGTTGCAGAGGTCACCCCATCATTAACACTGTCAATCTGGCCGCGGCTAATTTCAATAGCACCTGATGTCGCAACGCCCTCCCCGCGCGGCGGCGGCCAATCAGCGCCCGCCCGCCGCTGACAGATGGTCCCATAAATGGCTGTAACGGGGGGACGCCGGCAGCCAGTTCCAGCAGGGCCCGCGCCGCTCCGCCCGCTGCCGCCGCCGGGGGCCGCCGCTCGGGGACCGCGGTACCTGCGGGGAGGAACAGCCAACAAAAGACCACAAAAACAGCAGATTTGTGCTTATTATTTATTATTATTATTATTTATTACTATTATTATTATTCTCGCTGCACAAACGTCTAGCACTGTGCTTTGTGGATTTTTTTTTTTTTTAAAAAAAGAAAAAAAATATAATAATAAAAAATAATTCCCCGAAAACCTTAGCAAATCTGTAGAAGAGTTGAAGCCTTTCAAGACCCAATATTTGCCATTAAGAATGGTTATGGTAGGTATTAGTAGATTTAAAGATGGGATCGTAGCGGGTTTCTATAGAGGTAGATCTAGAAGCTAACATATCCAGATTTTCCCCAAATCTGCATCATTCTCAGTCTGTGTTTTCACATGCATTTAGTTTTTCTGCTACTGATGTGTTTGTACATGATCTCTCCCTTTCTTCCCCCCCTTTCTCCCTTTCTCTCTCCCTCTCCCTCGCTCCCTCTCTTTCATATTTAATGTGTGCGTATCCTTTAATAAAGGATGTACTTTGTCGTTTTAAGGTAATCGCGATTTCTCTCAGAATAAAGAGAAAAGAGCTCATTTCTAATGCAAGGCTGGTATGTGGCTAACCGAAATGCAAAAGGAAGAAGAGGCTTTTTTTTAAGCAGTAGAGGGGGGGGGGGGGGGAGGGAGTTAATTTCCACATTGACATTTTGGAGATACAAATGCCGAGCAAAATCCTTGAGGGGGGGTGGGGGGGGAGAACGGGGGTCAATGGGGGTCAATGGGGGGGCAATGGGGCTGCAGTGGGGATCAATGGGGGTCAATGGGGGGGCAATGGGGCTGCAGTGGGGATCAATGGGGCTCAATGGGGGCTCAATGGGGGTCAATGGGGGGCACTGAGCGCCTCCCCCCCCAGCTGCCCCATGGCGGAGCTGCACCTCCTGGGCCAGATCGTGGGGGGCAGCGGCTTCGAACGGAGCCGCCTCTTCTGCAAATGGGGGCTGCAGGCGGGTGAGTGGGGCCCACAGCGACCCATAGGGACCCATAGGGACCCATAGAGCCCCATAGAAACCTCACAGAGCCCCACAGAGCCCCTACAGAGCCTCTCTAGAGCCCCATAGAGCCCCATAGAGCCCTTATAGAGCCCCATAGAGACCCATAGAGCCCCTACAGAGCCTCTCTAGAGCCCCATAGAGCCCTTAGAGAGCCCCATAGAGACCCATAGAGCCCCTACAGAGCCTCTCTAGAGCCCCATAGAGCCCTTATAGAGCCCCATAGAAACCTCACAGAGCCCCATAGAGACCCTACAGAGCCCCATAGAGCCCCATAGAGCCCTTATAGAGCCCCATAGAAACCTCACAGAGCCCCATAGAGACCCATAAAGCCCCCACAGAACTCCCTACAGCCCCATGGAGACCCTATCTAGCCCCATAGAGCTCCCCTAGAGCCCCATAGATCTCCCATAAGGACCCATAGAGCCCTATGGAGCCTGCATAAAGCCCCATAGAGCCCCATAGAGAGCCATAGAGGCTTCATAGAGCCCATAGAGCTGCCATAAGGACCCATAGAACCCCATAGAGCCCTACAGAAACCCCATAGAGACCCCATAGAGCCCTATAGAAACCTCATAGAGCCCCATAGAAACCCCATAATCCCCATAGAGCCCCATAGAGCCCTACAGAAACTCCATAGAGACCCCATAGAGCCCCATAGAAACCCCATAATCCCCATAGAGCCCCATAGATCCCAGAGCCACCATAGAGTCTCCCTAGCGCGCCCCGCCCCCCCCCCACCCCCCCCACAGCGGCCGTTTCCGGTGCAGGCGCCGCCTGGCGGCCGCTCTCGGGCCTCACTTCCGGTCAGACGCACGTTGATGACCCGCACGCCGATGACGTCACTTACTGGAGCCACCCCCTCGACGTGCACTACGCCACCAAAGGCCTGCAGGGTTCGTGTCCTTCCGGTTGATTAGCATCTCATTAACATATCATTAGCATCTCATTAGCGTCTCATTTGCATATCCCCCTCCATTCGCAGGCTGGCCGCGGCTCCACGTGCAGGTGTGGCACCAGGACGGCCTAGGCCGCTGTCACGTGATGGGCTACGGCTTCTGTCACGTGCCCTCGGCGCCGGGCCTGCACTCGGTGCGCTGCGTCACGTGGCGCCCCCTGGCGGGCTGGAGGGACGGGGTGAGGCGGAAGTGGCTGGGGGGCGGGGCCAGGTTGGCGCAGGCGCAGGAGGTGGCGGTGGTGGGAGGGGGAGCGGAAGGAGGAGGGGAGCGTTTCCGGTTACGGAGCGAGGCGGCCGGAAGTGTCCATTTGGAGCTGGGGGTGGTGCTGAGGCGCTTCCGGAACTTCGGGGTGCGCTGCGCATGACCGGAAGTGGGGGGGGAGGCGGGGGACAACCCCCCCCCCCCCCGAGAGCTGCACTTGGTACGGTCCGGGGGTAATGGGGGGGTAATGGGGTTCTATAGGGGAGTAATGGGGTTCTATAGGGGCTCTATAAGGGGGTAATGGGGCT